>MEJB01000022.1:3592238-3623527 GCA_001752375.1 Rhazya stricta
TCCTTATCGCATAAAAGCTAGTATCATGGGAATGGACCGTTACTATCTTAAGTGCTTGCAGCCTCCTGGGCCAGACTCCCCTCGCGGGAGCAACTCTCTTTATACCTTTCGCTCCTAGGAGCGAGAGCCAGGATTCAACCCCCCGACCTTCAAAGGCGCAAGGCATCTAAATTTAGTTCTGATACCACCTTATCCCACAAAAGCTAGCTATCATGGGAATGGACCGTTACTACCTTTAGTGCTTGCGGCCTCCTTGGGTCGGACTCCCCTCGCGGGAGTGACTCTCTGTATACCAGGCTTTTTAGTCTTTTTATAACCTTTCTTATAATATCTTGCTTTCTTTTCTTGAAAAGCAAGATATACATATATATATATGTATATTATGTATATATTAAGGTCTCCTCTCTTTTATCATCACTCTAATTTGTACTCCAGAACAAAAAGTTGACAGTCTAACAATTACATGTAATATTTTCAAAAGAAAATTGGAATCAGAAACTTAAGCATAACTTACATAAACATTATTCTGGCCCTCAAATCTATTATTGTATTGCAGACAAATCAATATCGCAACTTTGATTGCCTTAATTTCACATTTCAGATCTTCTAAAAAATTTCGGGAGACTGCTTCAAAAAATTAGCAACTCCCATCTAAGAAACAAACACTTATTTCTTGAATCTATGTAAGTTTTTCAGGCATTCTTTTCTCAAAATTATCCATGTTTAAGATGAAGTGAAAATCTGGATTTCATGGAAAATGCATGCCTGATTGAGGAGGAAGAAGATTATAGCACATATGTAATGCTGAGTCTAAAAATTTGCCTAGGAAGTCTCTTTAGGAGAATATAGTTGCAGGAATTTTGCTGGTGTACATAGAGATGACAATATAAATGTACATACATCATCGGGAAATTGCTACTGTAGAAAAACAACTTCTGTGTAATTTTAGTGTGTAGAAGTATATTGCACAAACATTTTTTCCTTTTGACATTATGTACTGATCGGAAAACAAAATTTTCTATAACAACATTATGAAAATCATCATATGGACATGCCTACTTTGCTTGTTTTTTGCTCTTTCTGGAGCTTCATTTATCTCTTTTGTGATACTTCTATATTGATGAACATCAGATATGTGCTGAGAAATTGAAGCTTGCCAAAGATCCAAAGTACATAATGCCCGCGGCATTTGTCTCTTTTAAAACAAGATGGGGTGCCGCTGTTTGTGCACAGACTCAGCAATCCAGAAATCCAACCCTGTGGCTAACTGAATGGGCTCCAGAGCCACGTGATGTGTATTGGAATAATCTAGSAATTCCATATGTTTCACTTACCATTAGGAGGCTAATTGTTGCTGTAGCATTCTTTTTCCTCACCTTCTTCTTCATGATTCCAATCGCATTTGTCCAGTCACTTGCTAACATAGAGGGAATAGAGAAAGCACTCCCGTTCCTGAAGTTCATTATTGAAAAGTGAGTTTCTCTTCCACATGCAGTTAATGGCCTTATAATTTTCAATTTATTGGGGAAGAAGGATATATGTGTATATTATTCTCATTTCCCCCTCTTGACATAACGGTTTGCACCACATTGCCTTTGACAGTTTCCTTTTGTTGAACTCTCAATTTATCAGTTCTTTCCCAAGAACTTCTGGAGTTTAAGATAATTAAAAACTAAATTCTACCTGATGACAAGGTTTGATTGGGATGAACATCAGCCGCTTATTACCTGTATTCCTTTGAAGATGTAATTTTACTACATACATTTGGTAGATACCTGTGGTTTGTATTTTAAGGATAGCTTCTGCTTTCAGATGGTTTCRRTATGGTTCTTCTCTCATCTTATGGCCTCCTTTTAGTAAATTTTATCTAAAAGTTGCACTGGCATTCAATAAATTTTATTTACTTCTATTGAAAARGGATAAAACTAGACTCAGCTCCCTCCGTTTACCAATTAAGGGTTTACAAGTCGAGCAAGTAAACAAGGAAATACTATGGTGCATATTATGACAAATACCTGAGTCATCAAAGACTGATATTATATGAAGAGGAGAAAGGGGGGGGGGGGAGGAGAGAGAAAAGAATAAGAAAAATAGAACTGTTACTCGAACATGCCACTACAGCGAATAAATCACTCAAGCATAAATAAGTTACCACTTCTAGCTTTGGCTAGGTCTGTTTAAGTGACTTACCCTCTAATAGTCTTGGGTGAACTATTTAAGGGTGAGTATCTTCTTTTCCTGTACAAGTTTGAGGACACAATTTCATATTCTTATCGATAATGTTATAAACAACCTTTTTGTCCTCTATAGAATGACGAAGTACTTAAGTTGGGCACTAATATTTTCTCCTGATGAATAGTTAGAGTAATTTGTTGAGGGGAGCGACAGAATCTTGAAACCATAGATCTGTTGTTATATTTCTTCTATTCAGCTCAGATGCAATATCCAATTCTATATTTTATCTGTATATGTGTTTCTAGTGAATATATTCACATAAATTATGTAATGCAACTGAGCTGCAAAAGGCTTTGAGGCCAACRGAAGAACCAATATAGTACGCTGAGGCTGTTTTTATTGCGTTCTCATTTATATCTCAAGATATTATATCAAGAATTCTTGTTTGGTTTTTTGCAGTGGCTTGGAGGTGTTAAAAAGAATATGATAGTTTGTTGTGAATTGGAACTTTGCTGCTTTGCTCTTCGAAATGGACCATTAAGTTTGCTGCCCTGCTCTTGGAAATTAACCATTGGATTTTTACAATTTGGAACATAAATATGTGGAATGACAGAAAAGAATCAGATCACATGAGCTGTACACAACGTTCTAATTCCTAGTGACTGCCTAGGACTTTTAGTGTATAATTTCTAGTGTATCAGAACTCTTCTTTGGTTTGTGGCTCGGAGATGTTAAAATGAAAATGCTAGTCTTTGTGAATTAGAACTTTGCTGCTCTGTTATTGGAAATGAACCATTTAATTTGGAACATAAATAAATTGTAAGTGGTTAGGACTTCTAGTGTATAATTGTTTCTCCAAGAAAACAAACATAGCTTCTTACAGGTAGGGGGAAAGTAACCAAATGCGAAGAAGACAAGGAGCAGCCATCATTTCTTCACTGATTGGTAGCCGCATATGCTTACCTCAGGATATTCTAGTGCATTCTGACTGTATGTAAAATTGAATCCTAAAGTCAAAGTGTTTTAAGACTCAGAAGGAAGGAATTAGGAGACACAGTCTTGTTGAAAATCTAAGTAGCATCAAAGCCTGTATGTAGTACTGTAATTGAAGATGCCTCTGAAATACATCTCATCCTACYGGAATCTTTTTACATTTATTGAAACAGTATAGATCCATGATGAAGCTTCTAAAATTGAAATAATTATACTTTATCCCTAGTTTTGGTCCCTCAGGAACTTTTGGTAGTAAGTATATGTKTGGGATTAAAGTTTTGGTGTTTTCATTCTGTTGGAAAGAAAGAGAAATTAGCTTTGAATTAACAATACAAGAGGCATCTTAAAACTAGTTATGCTTTGTGAACCGAGAATTAGATTTTTCATTTTGCCCGGAACTTGTTGAAGCTATAAGCATTTTTTGCCCCTTTTTCTTTATGCTCGTGTATACTAAAATAATGAATTCCTTGTTGTGCAGGAAAGTCATCAAGTCATTCATCCAGGGTTTTCTTCCAGGAATTGCTTTGAAGATTTTTCTCATCTTTTTACCCACGATACTGATGCTAATGTCGAAGTTTGAAGGATACTGCTCCATATCAGCCCTGGAAAGAATATCTGCTACTAGATTCTATATGTTTCAGTTCATCAATGTATTTCTTGGAAGTATCATCACTGGAACTGCATTTCAGCAACTGAATAATTTTCTTCACCAGTCTGCAAATGAGTATGTTCAATTTATCAATTCATATTTTATGTCTTTATTTTGGAAGTCAATTTCTGCCCTCTCTTTCTTGTCATAAGCATCAAATCTGAATGTGCCATAAAATATTTTTCACATTCATCTTCCATCACTTCTGAACAATTGAGTTTCGTATAATCATTCTTCATATCTATTCTGGCCTCATTAGAGAATTATCTTCAGTCTACGCGTTTCTTCCTGGGAGGCAGTAGCGGCTTTGATTTGGATCGGAGTTTCCATTTAAGCATCATAATCTAATGTTTTAGTTACCATTTCATTTGACATAGAATTTTCCAGCTTCCTGAAGCAACTCGAACTACAACTCAAGCAATCTTGCACAATCTCTTATTGCATGTTGTTAGAGCAGGCGGTCCCATCATGATTATTGGATACATTATTTAGTATAAAATTCAAAGTAGAACCACTCTCCTGCATCAATTGATTGCTAGTTTCTTATGTAATTCTTTTTCTTCTTTATTGAATTTCTAGAATTTGGTTTCTGATTTGAAGTAAGTTAACCTTTTGTTCTCCTAAAAGTATGACATTCATTTTCAACCACCTAAACTAGTCATTGAAATTGGGTGTTAAATGATGTAGAACTAATAAAGCAGGCATATAGAGTCTCCTCTTGAAGGAAATATCTTTCATATCTTTTTCCTTTTCTTTGTGCTTTTGAAAGTTCTAATGTACAAGGGGGGAGTTTATTCAGCATTTGTTTTGCATATTTTTAAAGCTATACCAGTTAATAGTTATATGTTTCTTGGAAGCTCAGTAATAGTCCGCTCAAATACTAAGCATTGTGGAAACTACAGCTGAAGCTTTTGTTAATGCTAGAGTGTTTATGCTATTCAACACATTCTGAATCATCGTAAAATTTTAAGGAGATTATTCTTCTTCATATTTCCATGTATACTGTGATAAGTGGTTTGATATGTAGAACTCTTCAGATGATATCTCCTATATATCATTATGACTTCATATCAGTTAATCTCTTCAGTTTGACTTTTCCTTTATGTAACTATACAGGATATCTCCTTCATATTTCCATGTATCCTGTGAGAAGCTGGTTTGATATGTAGAACACTTCAGATGATGTCTCCTATGTATCATGATGTTCATATCAGTTAATCTCATCAGTTTGACTTTTCCTTTATGTAACTATACATAATCCTGCTCTTTCCACTTCATTTCTGTCATTTGTCTCAAATAATTGTAAATGGTACCATCAATTTATGTTGTTGTTGGAATTACCATATTAAAATTATATGGCTTCTATGCAGAATACCAAAGACGGTTGGCATATCTATACCCATGAAAGCAACCTTCTTCATAACATACATAATGGTGGATGGATGGGCTGGAGTTGCAGGGGAGATTCTTAGGTTGAAACCATTAATAATCTATCACCTTAAGAATTTCTTCTTGGTAAAGACTGAAAAAGATAGGGGAGAGGCAATGGATCCTGGAAGCCTTAGTTTCAACACTGGGGAACCTCAAATACAGCTTTATTTCTTACTGGGACTTGTTTATGCAGTTGTTTCACCAATTTTACTTCCTTTTATCGTAGTATTCTTCGCATTGGCATATGTTGTATATCGTCACCAGGTAAATCTCTTTGTCAAGATAAGTTTCTCGCCAGTAGCATGTTACTGATAATGTGTATAACTGCCTAATCCTTTTTGGCTGCATTTGCCCAAGACTTTCCAGAAGAACTCCCCTTCTTCGACAAAGACTATTCGTTTTGCTCCTTCTGTGAAGGAAAAGATTATGAACTTTAGATTAAAAAATTTTCATTTTCTGGCCTCAACGAACAAATCTTTCTTCCGTTTGAGAAATTTTCACAAAATAAATTTCTTTCCTTCAATGAAGAAAGTGTTCGTTTTGCTCCTTCAACGAAGGAAAAAAATTTCATATTTCAAATTTCAAAATTTTCATTTTCCCGCCTTCATCAATAAAGAAATTTTTCTTAAACAAAAAGCCACCAATCCAAGTATACCCTGAGTTTCAGAAGTTACAACACTGTTTTCTTTTGGTTGTTTAATTGCTGTATTTTTCCTCATCTTACATCTAACTTTGGAATCTAATATATCATGGAAGTTCCTCTCTTTTGGAGTTGGGATTGTAAACAATGTGATTTCAGTTACTACTCTAGCTTATCTTCAATATTCTTATCTGTTTTTCATAGTTTTGGCACTGAAAGAAAGGGGGTAAAATTGAATTAGGTTTTCAAGATTTCTGTTTCACTTGTGACTTTGGTTATGTTGAATTATTCTACAACAGAACAGAAAATTTCTAGACTAACCCTTGGCTGTGGTGATTGCTGCCACAGCCTTAACCTTTCTTATTGTTCTCATCTGAAGATTAGATCAGTTAATGTCAAAGTAGCCTGTAATGTAGGATCATGTCTGTGGGACTAGCATTGATTTCATTGACATTGCCATCTTGTTTTACAAGTTCAATTACTTCAATCATCAAAAAATTCCATACCAGTTTGGCCATTTTCCATGTATTTCTAGAGTTATTATTTATTTCAGGTGCTTTATTGGACATTCTGTTTGTGACTTCAGATTATAAATGTTTACAACCAAGAGTATGAGAGTGCTGCAGCTTTTTGGCCTGATGTTCATGGACGCATCATCACCGCATTGATAGTCTCCCAGCTGCTGCTGATGGGATTGCTAAGCACGAAAGAGGCTTCTCAGTCAACTCCTTTGCTCATTACACTGCCAATACTAACCATTGCTTTCCACCTATTCTGCAAAGGTCGCTATGAACCTGCTTTTATCAGATATCCATTACAGGTATTTCTGGTCTTTCCAGCTTGTAAGTGTTTGGTTTAGTTATCCTTGTTCTGTTCTAATGTTTAGTGTCATCTATAAATCTTTCTGCAATCCTCAATCTAGGGAACAGTTAAACTTGAATCTATTATTTACTTGGAGTCCTGAAAAAGTTTTTCWTTTTTTCTTTTGGAGATTGTCAATTCACTGCTCAAATCTCAATACTCCATCCAGTCATCTGATTGACAATGTTTAAGCCAACATAACATATATGTATATAGACAGTAGGGAAAATGACGTTTCATGCCATTCAACTACTTTTTACTTTTTACAAATATCCTTAAACTTTTATTTCATCTTTTTATATTCACCAACTATTTTTTTGTGGCCACTTTTTACTATAGCGTCTCCTTTCTAAATGGTGGTTGCCAGTGAACAATGTCATGTAGGCCACATCTGGCCATATGGTGAGTGTTTAAATAGTCAATTAAAACACTAGGATTGAGGGGTAAAATAAGCATAAAGTTTTGGGTTGTTTATGAGATACTATTTTTCTTCTTTCTCTTCTTTCTCTTTCTTTTCCTTCTCCTTCCCGCGACACCTTTGTAGTCAAGGTGGCCTCACKGGTCCTCTGACCTTTCCGGTCCACCTACATCATACCGCCAAACTACAAATCCATCACTGTATGTGGTATTTTATTCGATAATTCCTCACCCTCCTTTGAACCAAAAAAAAAAAAAAGAAAAAGAGTCATTTCATGAATGTCTTGGAAGATCTAAAATCTAACCCGGTTATTGTGGCAAAATAGATTTTTTTTTGAACAGATATGCAACTATTTACAAATCTGTTCAAAATCCATAGTAATTTTTGTTGGTAAAAACCATTTTCCTAAACTCAGTTTAGGCTAGCTTTTTCCACTTTATTTTTCTCTTTCCTTCTTCCTCCTCRTCCTCCTCCTCCTGTGATGCTAGTAGAAATTTTTTTTTTATTCTGTGTCCCAGAAAAACCAATAGACAAAGTTTCACCTCTTGTAAATTGTAATTGGAGAAGTTTCATTAGGAGTGACGTGCATTTCTGCACTGAAATTAGCTGAAATGGTGATGAATCTCGTGTCTGTTCTTTTTAAACTGCAGAAATGTTAAGGCCCAAATCCTTTATTTATGATATCTTTCACTGATGATTGAAGTAGCAAAAAAATTTAGCAGTCAAAAAATGTTTTGCCGGTTGCTGAAATAAGTCGGTCAGCATATCATTTTCTTCTATTTTCATTTGTCTTGGCTGCTTCTGGAAACAAGTAAGCAGACATGTTCCATTTGAAACTAGAGGAAGATCCTTTTGGTAGAAAGTTTTCAAGATTGAGACAATTTCATTGAGGGTTAAAATAATGGAATTAACATGTTCAGAAAATGATGAGAAAAACGGTGCACTGAAATTGATGTATGCATTGGAATTGTTCGATAAGGGCTTGAAGATGGTGAAGAGAACTGAGGAAACTTTAATAGTGAAGGAATTGAGGGCAAAAACCCTGAGATTCATATCGCAATGCATTTGCAGGGGGGTGAAAACCCGGCTTTTTGTTACTGCAATACGTACTCCTATGTGCCTCAACCACCATCCATAGGAGAATGGATGAAAATAGTTTGTGGATAGAAAGATGAAATAAAACCTTAGGGATATTTGTGAAGAATAGTAAATAGTTGAATGACATAACATGCCATTTTCCATTGACAATGCATAATATGGTTAAAAAAACCTTTCTTTATCTGAAAAGTGACAAATATTTAGGGATATTCCAAAATATCAAATTGGCCAGAGTGAGTGGCACAGAAATATTACTTTGCTCCTTTCCTATGATTTTCTACTTTAGTAGGATAATAAAGTTGCTGAAAGAAATTCATTCAAATAAATATTTCTTAGAGTTCAACGTGGCATTGTTGACATGAATTTTCTCTACGAAAATGATTGCCTCCTACTTTCAATTGATATAATCTGTAATCCATTTCTCCTTTCACTGTTTCCCCCTTTAAAAATCTTATAGGAAGCAAGGATGAAAGACATTTTGGAGCGTACTAAGGAGCCAAATGTTGAGCTGAAAGAATATCTTCGCAGTGCTTACATTCACCCAGTTTTCAAGGGTGCTGATGATGATGAAAGCGTCGTAGTTAGTGATGATGAGCTGCAAGAACCTGCACTTGTTCCAACAAAGCGTCATTGTCGAACGACCTTTCCGTCACCTTGCAAAAGCAGTAGCTCATCCCGGTTTCTTCTCGATGAATTTGATGGAAGTTCATATCCATAGCAAGGTTGCATGGGAACGTTAGGGGTACAAGTTAGAGTATTACAATAGATAGAGGCAGCAGTTAGAAATCGAGCATTGGAAAAAGTAATGAGGAAGTTGTTCTCAGCCTGAGTTTTGTACAGAAAAGAATGAATATATAGTTTGTTTCTGTCTCTGTGTACATAAGACATTTTGTGTGTCCAATTTTGCAATATTGGAAACACAAAATTTGATGCAATCAATGAGTATAATTTTTATTATATTTTTTGGCTATTAAAAGACATAAATGATGGTGCTTTCATATTTGTCATGGCTGGCGATATTGTGGAAGCAAAATTGTGGTTTTAAAAGGACATTCTTGTCCTTTTGATCAAATTGAATATTTTATTTGGTTCTATGTGAAGAGATTCGTTATTTATAATATTTGTTGTAAATAAATAAATGAATGATCTTTYTATCCTTCAAATTTTAATAGCTTTAGATTTAACATTTATAATGGAGCATGTTGATTACATCAGGGTTAACGATAATTAATCTATGATTCTCTCATACTTTCAACTCTCTCCTTCTACTTTTTCTTCTCAATTTATAGCATGTTAATAGCATCCGGCTTTATCTCTTATAAATTTTTATTGAATACGAATTTTTACTTTCACCGTTCTTTGTTATTGTTGAGAGCTTTACCAATAAATATTTATGGTGCATTTCTCTTGCTGTTGATGTCATAGATGGTACTAATCTGTGGGGGCTCATGACTTTTATATCTATTTACTGTTTATTTCCTTTGCAAATTTTTTGTCGATTTTCTAATTGACCTAATGGTCCATGCATCTCTAAGTTTGGCTTTCCTTGTATAAAATTCGTTGATAGATTTTACTGTTTTAGGCTTGTAAATCCATCCTCGGTTTGCATGAATTTATTTTTGTGTGCATATTCTCTACAAAACAAATACACGTGGCTTTTTTGTTTTTGTTTTTGTCATGTCTTATGCCTCCGTTTTTTTTTTTGCCAACAATCATGAAATACGCGAGGGGTGAGGTGGATTCATGACTGTTTCTTTATTTTTTCAATTTTTGTATTATGAATTCCTTTTTACTTTTCTTTATGTTATCTAATATGTATAATATCGATATTCTCTAAAAATATTGAACTAACTACTTCACATTATATTTTCTTGAATAACATTATATTATATTTCTGAAGAATATTAAACAAATATTCTAAATAATGTTATTTACTCTTAACAAATATATTATAAACTAAATATTCTTGAAGAATATTGAAATATTATTACGGAGTAACAGCCATTTAAACAAATTCTTATATTTGAAAATTTTTACTCTGCTCCTGAAGTAGCACTCACCTTGAAAAAAATAAGAAATAATTAGTGATTTATAAATACAATCCCTAAAGGAATATTTGTCATGCTGACATTATCCATTGTTTTTATTGTAGACTTACACATGACTATTATGACCAAGCTTGATTTTGTTTCACTTGATATATCTAACAAGAACTATCTATCATGGATCCTTGTTGCCGAAATTCATCTCATCTCAAAAGGTCTGAGGGAGGCATTAAAGGAAGGAAATAATGAAAGCCAACAAAATCATGCAAAAGCACTGCTTCATCACTATCTCCACAACGATTTGAAAGTTAAGCATCTTATCGTTAGACCACAGCTGCTATGAAAAAATCTGAAAGAAAGGTTTGACCACCAAAAGACTATATCCTCCGTAAAGCTTAGTATGAATGGATACATCTACCTCTAAAGGACTTCAAAATTGTTTATGAGTACAATTTTGAGTTATTCAGGATTTGCTCTAAACTAACACTTTGTGGAGAGAAACTAAATGATGAAGATATGTGTTGGAGAAAATATTTCTCACCTTCCACCTCCAACGTGCTCCTGCATTAGCAATATTGTGAGTGAAGTTTTTAAAAAGTACTCAGACCTCATATCTTGCTTATAGTTGTCCAACAAAATAACAAATTGCTTATGAAAAATCATGGTATACGTCCAGCTGGTTCCACCCATTGCTTGAATCAAATGGTACTGCATTTCCTGAAGCAAATGCAACATCACATCATGGACGTGGATGCAGTGTGAAAAATGCATGTTGGCGTGGACGTGGATATCAATTGATTTTTTGAAATCTTTAATAATTAATTCTTCAAAATTTATCATCACCTTTTGATCTTCAGTAGATCTGGACACAGAACTACTTGATGAAATAGATCTCTTAAAGAGATTCTCCATTCCTGAGAATTTCTAGATAGACCGGGATCAGATCTGGCTACCTACTTGCTACCGCACTGGCGGGTCTCGTGCCTTTCTCGACTCTTTAGCGATCTTATGCAAAACACAATCACCAGATGAGATCAGATCTACCCAGATCTTGACTCAGATTTGAATAGTCTCAACAAGAAAATTATACACCATCTCATGGCTCTGATACCAAAATGAACAAGAAGGATTGACGATGGCTGATAAATTCAAGAAGATCTGATCATTGATGATAGAGATCAATCAAACTGATACAAGGAATATTCTTAAATTTCTAATAATCAAAGTTTATAAAAAAATAAATRATACAGAATTTAAACAAATAAGGCGGTAGAACCGGCCAATCAGGAATTTAATTAATGTAAACAAGTATTTATAAATGCATGAAGCAGGAGGCAGGGCCTTTCATATGCATGTATGGAAAAAAATTTATAAAAGAATTGGAATTTATATATATATATATATAAGTAGCAGTTATATATACATGAGAAATAGCTCCTTCTGTGTATACATATCGTGACGTAGAATAATGGAAAGAGTCTATATAGTCGGCCTACTTGTGATCCGTACATCTCACTGCATGAAGCGATGATAATATATCATACATGTCTTGCATATTATGAAGATCCTCACTTTCTCCAATGAAAACTTAAAATCAATTTCTCGTATTAGCTACTTAAGATCTTTCATTCAAAAGTGCTTGGTAAGAAACTTTGTAAAAACCTGTTCTCATTTCATATACAGTGGTTGATGTTCATCAATGAGTGTAAATGCCTTAGCCATATAAGCTTGTTCAGTTGAGCCATCGTTATTTGAGCCGAACCCCAATTCCTGTCTCATCGCAGTAGTACTTGCCATAGCCGGTGTTACATTCCTGCTTCTGACGGGATTTTAATTGATTGCTTCATGCTCCCAGAGGCTAAATCATTACCTACCTTCGAACATAGATAGGGTTAGCGTGACGTCAAATTCGGTCCCATCCTCAATTTCTGATTCAGATCTTCATTGACTTGGTACGCCTCTTTTGCTAAAGTTAACATAATCCTGTGCGATGTATACGGAATTTCAATAACAGAATACATGTCCAGCTATTCACAAATTTCATTCCTAAACCATATCACTCGTAAAATGCTATGAATGGCTCATGCCGGAGACATGAATGTGAGTACACTAGACTACATTTCTGGTGCTATGACAAATACAAGGCTACAACTATAAGCAACCAATCCCATTGACAGGATGTGAACTAATGGCGTCAAGATATGATACATCGTGATTGCAAACATTACCCACAGAATGCTTGCAAGTTTCATCAGCATAATCCCATCCAGCAACACTATAGATCCGCGCTACACCAAAGAGATAGGCAGCGTATGGGGGTTTAACTTGCCACAGCAAGCTCATAATAACAGATAATCTACCTAAATGGATTTCAGACGCGCGTACATCATCATTAAGACCCCGTTAATGAAATGTGAAAAATTTACTTACATGCGAACTCGATCAATACACAACTTAATCAACCTAAAAAAGCCAATTAATTGATAACCAATAACATATATACATTAATCGAAATTGCGAAAATTTACTCTACATATGAAGCTTAGTAAATTTGTTTACTTTCGCTAGGCATTAAATGTGCCATAGTATTTTTAATCTTCATTATCACAAAAAGAATATTCATCTGAAATTTCTTTAACCAAAATACATCATTTAATACAACTGTTTATCGTATTACCTTCTCAGCTTCCATGGCGACCTTAACAAACAATTTCTCAGATGAAATTCCATGCTCCAATAAAAATCGAAGCTTACTGAAATAGTACAATTTAATTTTCATGACTTTTTTTCCCCTGATTTATTCTTAAAATTAAACAATAATAATCATAATCACAATGTAAAATTTATTTTTATCATACAGCCCTAAATTTCGAACCCTAAATTATATTCCATATATTTCCTAGAAATGTGATATCCTCTTTATTAATCGTACTTAAACTTAAATTTAATTAAAACAATCCCAATTGTCCTTGAATTATTATTACATAATACAAACTAGCCATTCGGCTTAATTTAAATAAAGAAACCTAAGGATTCACTCGAATTCCCGAACCTTAGTGTGACGCTTATCGAGTTTAAGTGCCCTAAATGTGCTCAATCATGCTCGAGCAAAACAAATACGCTTTAGGCGGTGCAAAGGCGGTCCTGCGTCGCCCGCAAGCGCCCTACGCGCGGTTCTACTAGGCTCTAGTGGACGTGGGTGTGGTGGTGGCACACAGTCTCTGTTACGTTGGCGTCCTCAGGTTGCCTGGCCGCTGGGCATTACCTGGACGGTGCTGGGGTGTGGTTGTTGGGTGTCTGGTCGCCTGGTCGCCGAGCATCTGGGTGCCTGGTCGCCTGGGCATTTGGACGTTTGGGCGCTTGGTCGTTGACGAGAGCAGAGGAGAATGAGTGGCGTTCACCTCCTCCTTTTGCCCTCACCGATACTGGCCTTCCCACCCTCTTTCTCTCTCCTTTTAATACAGTTTTATGTAGTTCATGTCATGGGCATGTAGTTTTAGTATTCTACATCATTCTTGGCATGAGCCATTCATACATTTAGGAAGCAAATGGTTTAGGAAATGAATTTTGAAATGGGATGAAATTTTATAAATGTTTTATGTTCAGGAAAATATTAACATTTTTAGAAAGGAGTGTAAACCTAGCCATGAAAGATGGGAGTGCAAAATGGGGCGTGGGGGACCGACGCACCCGACCCAATCCTCTTGGAGGGTAGGGAGATATGTAATGTTCACCTCTTTGGAGGTGAAAAGATGAAAGGAAAAGTAAAGAAATGTTAACCGCTTTGCAGTTTACTGGTAAAAAATGTGTCGGATTCCAAAGAATAATGGCCCATTGCAAGCTTAATAGCTAGACATCACACTAAGTGAGCTCATGACTTTAATAAAATGGAAAGATTTTTACAAAGTTTTTACATTTTGAAAGAAAAGTTTTTATGGGAAAGTTATTAAATGGAAATGCTTAGAAAGTTTTTACTGAGAAAGTAAAATTTTATAATTTATGACATATAGRGCATTATTAATGCATTCATGCATGAGATTTGCTTATTGAACTTTATAACTCATTCCATTTTCTTCATTCAGCATTTCAGGTGATGCGTAGCCAGATTGTGTGTGGAGGTCACTTGTCGACAAGCCTTGTGTAAAACTCGAAATTTTTCCTYTATTAATTTTTGTCTGATCTTGTGAAATTGTGTGCCAACTAGGGTTGTAAATTTTATATGTGATTAATATTTTGAATCTGCACGTTTAATAAGTATGAAAATATGGTGTTTGTCGAATTGGAGTCCTTGGTTGGTTAATGGCTCCACTTGTGAGCCTATTCATTTCGCGGTCGGAAGTTAGACTTTTATCGAAAGGAAGCCCGATGTATTTAATTTAAGGATTTGGGTTGATTATGGATGGGAAGGCCCGAAGGGTTTGGGTTACGGCCCAAAATATAAAGAAAWCAAATTAAATAAAAGTCTATCAGCACCGTCCACCCATTTTCTTCACTCTAGCAGCCACTGCGTTTCTTCTTCTCTCCTCTTCCTCCTGCTTGACGTAGCTTCGCCATCGGAATTCCAGAGCTATCACACGGATATGATCTTCCCTCGCTGCACGGTTCGGACATCGGACATACGCGTCACCCACGTAAGGGTCTGCTGCCTAAATAGAAGCTCGCTGGTCCAGTTGCTGCCTGGTAAGAGCTCTACGACGTCGTCTATTTGTGTCTAGGCTCACGAACGTTCGGCCAGGAGGATCTGCGCACCCAGTCGGAGATCGTCCAGATCTGGAGTCTCTCAGATCTGCTGTCAATTCCCTCTGCCTATCGCATTACCGTTGCCCACTGCCCAAGCTCATTGGAGCTGCTAATCACTGCCGCACTGCTGTTAGTGCCACTCGCTGGCCGTCCGCTATCGCACTTCCCATATCTGCCATCTTCTTCTTCTCTGCTTGACCGGATCTCCTCTGTTCACCGGTTGCGACTTTCCAATTGCCATCCAGAGAAGCCTGATCAGTCTAGCAACAGCACAGAGGTTGAGTCCTCAGCTTGCTGTCGCTGGTTTCTTCATCTCGCTAGCTAGATCTTAAGATTTCCGACAACAGGGACCCGTGAGGGCAACAGGCGCCCAGAAGTGCCCAGCACCTAGTGCCCAGCGCCTAGGCGCCAGACGGTCAGGCGCCCAGGGCTGTTGCATGCGCTGCCTTAGCGTACACYCGAGATCCAATACCACTCCTGCGACACTTGGACTTTGTGAACTTTAAGGGGAAAACATTATTATTTGATATAGGAATGTATGACCTATGAAATTATATCCTAAAGTAAAATTGTGAAAGAACATAAATTAGGTTTAATACCTGAGCTAAGGAGTTTAAATTGTTCCTTTAAGAACGAGATGATTTGTAATGCAGGAATTAAGTATGGATTAATAATTGGCAAATGACATTATTGGAATAAACACTGAACATCTAAGTTGGGACAATCGTACTAAATGGACTTCCCTTCTGTAATCACAATTAGGTCGTTTCGAGTGCCTTAACGTTGAGAACGATCGAGGGATTTCACTTCACAATTCAAATAAGAACCCTTAAACGTAAATAACTCCGGGTAAGTAAATTCTCACATTTTATTAAAGCTTATGAATGGATGTATCTGAATTCTTATAAGTAGATTAATGTGTTGTATACGAGATTTTATGCAAGTAAACCCCCCATACCCGCCTATCTCTTTTGTTGTGTGTTATGTGGTGGCGGTATGGGATTGTATTATGAGATATGTTAATTGTGTGGAATGTTTTCACGTGTTTCATATCTTGTACCTTTTATGTCGAATGATATGTTAAATACAGTTGTATGCATTTCATGTCATGGGCATGTAGTTAGTGTTCTACATCATTCATGGCATGAGCCATTCATACATTTAGAAAGTTAATGGTTTAGAAAATGAAATTTTGAAAGGGAATGTATTTTATAAATTGTAACATATTCAAGAAAATATTAAAGTTTTTGGAAAGGAATGTAAACCTAGCCATGAAAGATGTGAGTGGAAAATGGGGCGTGGGGGACTGGCGCACCCGACCCTACCCTCTTGGAGGGTAGGGAAGAATGCAATGTTCWCCTCTTTGGAGGTGAAAAGATGAAAGGAAAAGTAAAGGAATGTTAACCGCTTTGTAGTTCTATCAGTAGAAATGTAATTTGGTTCCAAAGAATAATGGCCCACTGTAGAGCTTAATGGCTAGGCGTTACACTCAATGAGCTCACGAATGAAATGAAATGAAATGTTTTACAAGKTATACATTTTGAAAGGAAAGATTTTGTAAAAAGGTTATGAAAAGGAAATGTTTAGAAAGTTTTCATTTAAAAGGTGAAAGTTTATAATTGCATGACATGTAGGGCATATTTATGCATTCATGCATGAGATTTACTTACTGGCCTTTATACTCATCCCATTTCTCTCGTTTTGTATTTCAGATGATGTGTAGCCAGATGGTGCGAGGATGTCACTTGTGGGCAAACCATGATACCCTGAAGTATATTTAAATAAATTTTATGAATTAAGATAGTTGTTGACTAGAATGGTTTTTGTTTGTCATTAAGTTATTTCTATTATTTGGTTTAGCTACTTGTGCTTTAAATTCTTTTGGGTTTCTGCAAATTTCAGTTTGAATAAATGTTGGATTGATAAAAGATTTGTTAGAACACATTATTTATTATTTTGGATATTGTTGAGTTTTAATGGGTAGTTATTGAAGTTACAGGGGAAATTCTGTTGAGATTTTTATAAATCTCTTTTCTATTTTAAATTTCAAGATTTTTATTATTTCAAAAATTTTTGCAAATTCGTATCAGTGAGTAAATAGTGACATTCCCGGGTTAGGATAAAGTTTCTTAATCTGAGGGTGTTACACCTTGACACCTTGAAATGTTATTTAAATAAATTTTTAGTGAATAAGATGAATGGTTGACTGGAGAGATTTTGTGTATTATTAAGATATTTTTTTTTATTGGTTTAGCTAATCATGCTTTAAACCCTTTCAAGTTRCGTAAATTTTAGTTTTGGTAAATRTTAGGTTGGTAATGGATTGTTGGAAAACAATGTTTATTATTTTAGATTTTTGTTGAGTTGAAATGCGTGTTGTTTGCGAGTRTTGAAAACGTTTGGGAACTTTGTTTGTATACAGTGGGTAGTTATTGAAATTATAGAGGAATATCTGCTGAGATTTTTATAAATCTTTTTTCTATTTAAAATTTCAAGATTTTCTATTATTTCAAGAAAAAAAATTTCACAAATTCATGTCAGTGAGTAAATAGTGACATTCCCAAGTTAGGATAAAGTTTCTTAATCTGGGGGTGTTACACATTGAAACGGTATTGGGATATAAGTTTTGCTACTGTAATATCTGGAGCATTTGGGGAATTTGGAATAGGAATTATAGATGACTGTCAAGTCATGGGATTGATGCTTGGAATTGATGTGGATTTAGGTTGGAATTGTTCTAATATTTGATCAGTGTCTGAAGAAGAATTTTCTTCTAAGACATTGATCTTATTGGATTAAGAAGCAAAATCTGGAATGCTTTTACTAGAGCAAGAGATAAGTCTATACGATTCAATTGATCCTGAATGGCTCTAGAAAATTCTAATTTATTAACTCGAATAATTTTTACACTGGAATCAAAGATWGAAAATGTTTGAAAACAGGATTTTTGAGAGATTTCTTTTCTTCTTTTGTAGAAATAGATTCAGAGACAATGGATTTTTCAGAAATAATTGGTAAGGACTTTTCAATCCTATCGAGTTGTTTTCCTATTGTATTCAAATGTGTATTTGTAAAATTATTTTGATTTAGGTATGTTTTGTATTTTGAAGAATGTCATYTGTTGGATTTTTATAAAGAAAAGCTTATACAAATTTTCCTAGATGATCTATTTTTATACCATGAAGAGGAGGATGATTTGCTTGGATTTTATGAGAGGCAGAAAGTGAATGCCACTCAGGAATTTTCTTTGATTGTGATGGACTGAATAGATGAAAAAGGATATTTAATTTTAATGGGAATGATATAGTAAATTTCAAAGCAATCAAAAAATAGGATATGTAATTTATTTAAAATTACGAAATCATAACATTTTTCTTGGATTTATTTTCTTTCAAAAAAGAATTTTTGAAAGAACCAATTTCTTTCATCGGAATTTTCATCCGAATAAATTCCTTGGCAGTATTGGGATGAAGATCCTTTACCAAAATGAATAAAGAGAAGCAGTTTGATTGATCTCTATCCTCGATAATCAGATCTTTTGGAATTTATCAACCATCGTCGATCCTTCTTGTTCATCTATTCCCAATCACTTTCTGCCTCTCATAAAATTCAAGCAAATCACCCTCCTCTTCATGGTATAAAAATAGATCATYTAGGAAAATCTGTAGAAGCTTTTCCTTATAAAAATCCAATAGATGACATTTTTCAAAATACCAAACATACCATAAATCAAAATAATTTTACAAATACACATTTCAATACATTAGGAGAACAACTTGATAGGATTGAAAAGTCCTTACCAATTATTTCTAAAAAAATCCATTATCTCCGAACCTATTTCTACAAAAGAAGAAAATAAATCTCTCAAAAACGCCGTGTTTTTAACCCTTTTCTATCTCTGATTCCAGTGTCAAAACAATTAGAGATAATAAATTTGAATTTTCTCGAGTCATCCAGGATCAATTGAGTCGAATAGACTTATCTCCTGCCTCTAGTAAAATCATTCCAGATTCTACTTCTGAATCCGATAAGATTAATGTCTTAGAAGAAAATTCTTTTTCAGACACTGATCAAACATTGGAAGAATTCCAACCCAAATCCACATCAATTCCTTACATCAATCCCATGACTTGATAGTCACCTATTATTCTTGTTCCAAATTCCCCAACTGCTCTAGATATCACTATAGCAAAACCCACATCCCAATACCAGTTTAATGCCTTATCAGTCTATGATTGGAACGTAGACCATCTATCTGATTATCAAATCATTAGCTTTCTCCAGCAAATGACTATTGTAACACCCCCAGATTAGGAACTGTCCTAGGCTGAGAATATTACATTATCCTACTCGTAAAAAATCAACTAGTGTAATAAATAAACGAAATCTTAACCCTTGTCAAAAAGTTTATAAAAATCCAACAGAGTTTCCTCTGCGCCTTCAATAACTACCCATTTAAACTCAACAATATCCAAACAACAAATAATRTGGTCTAACAACTCTTTTACCAACCCAACATTTATTCAAACTGAAATTGCGGATACCTAAAAGAATTTAAAGCACAAGTAGCTAAACCAAACAAGAAATAACTTAATGATAAGTAAAAACTATTTTAGTCAACAGCTATCTTAATCTATAAAAAACTATTTAAAATATGCTTCATGGTATCATGGTTTGCCCACAAATGACCTCCTCGCACCATCTGGCTACACATCACCTGAAATGTAAAATGAGAGAAATGGAATGAGTTATAAAACCCAGTAAGCAAATCGCGTGCATGAATGCATAAATATGCCCTACATGACATGACTTATGAAATTTCACCTTTTCAATGAAAACTTCTAAACATTTCCACTTCATAATCTTTTTATAAAATCTTTCCTTTCAAAATGTAAGACTTGTAAAACATTTAATTTCATTACATTCGTGAACTCACTGATTGTAACGCCAAGCCATTAAGCTCTGCAGTAGGCCATTATTCTTTGGAATCCGATTACATTCTTACCGATAGAACCGCCCAAGCGGTTAGCATTACATTCCTTTTTCTTTCCTCTTTTCAACTCCAAAGAGGTGAACATTACATTTCCCTACCCTCCAAGAGGGTCGGGTTGGATGCGCAAGTCTCTCACGCCCCATTTCCCATTCACATCTTTCATGCCTAGGTTTACACTTCTTTCCAAAAATCTTAACATTTTCTTGAACATGTTACATTTATAAAATTTATTCCCTTTCAGAATTCCTTTCCTAAACTATTCACTTTCTAAATGTGTGAATGGCTCATGCCAGGAATGATGTAGAACACTAGCTACATGTCCATGACATAAAATGCATACAACTGTATTTAACATACCATTTGACATAATAACGGTACAAGATATGAAACACGTAAAAACATTCCATACAATCAACACATTCCATAACAAAATCTCATACCGCCACCACATAACATACAACAAAAGAGATAGGCAGGTATGGGGGTTTACTTGCATAGAATCTCATATACAGCACATTAATCTACCTAAAGGAATTCARATACATCCATTCATAAACGTTAATAAAATGTGAGAATTTACTTACCCGGAGTCCTTTATGTTACAGGRTTCTTATTTAAATTGCGAAGTGAAATCCTTAGACCATTCTCAACKTTAAGGCACTCGAAAAAACCTAATTGTGATTACAGAAGGAAAGTCCATTTAGTACAAATGTCCCAACTTAGATATTCAGTGTTTATTCCAAGGATRTCGTTTGTCAATTATTAATCCATACTTAGTTCCCATATTACCGATTATCACGTCTTTTAAGAGTACAATTTAAACTCCTTAGCTCGGGTATGAAACCTAATCTATGTTCTCCCACTAATTCGCTTGAAGACATAATTGTACACAAGTCATAAATTTCAATATCAAATAATAATGTTTTCATCTTTAAGTTCACAAAGTTCACGTGTTGCGGAAATGGTATTGGATCTCGGGTGTGAGCAGTAGCCCTAGTTGCCTGGGCGTCTGGGCGTCTGGACGTCTGGCTCCYGTGCGCTGGGCACTTGTTTGGCGCCCGTTGCCCTYATAGGTCCCTGCTCCTTACCAGACTTAGCTGACTAGGATGGGAACAGTAGCTTTCCCGCAATCTGTTCCGACCATTGGTTGTCGAAAATCATAAGATCTGGCTGGCGAGATGAAGAAACCAATGACAGCAAGCTGAGGACTTATAAACTCCGTGCTGTTGCTGGACTGATCAAGCTTCTCTGGATTGCAATCGGAAAGTCGCAACCAGTGAACAGAGGAGATCCAATCGAGCAGAGAAGAAGAAAATGGCAGATTTGGCCGATCGCTTCATCCCGAGCGGCTATAGATTCTGGTAGACACGGATGGCGTGCCTCTAGCGTGCAGCAACCCTCCDCGACATAACCAGAAACGGTGGTGAGCAGCAATCAAGGATGGACAATGCGCAATAGCGAGGACTGAGGCTTGGGTGTGTAGGTCGTGCTGCAGTGTTTCTCCGAGCAACTACAGATCTAATACGAGCAGATCTGGTCGTGGCTCCGGGAAATCGAGCACTGGCGATGCTTGCTGCGAGCGACATCCTTCGAGCACCGGCATGGAAGGGACGAATCTGGCCAAATAGCAACTGCGGACCAGTAAATCTGGATAGTAGTGAGGGTCGTGCTCTTTGTTGAGCGGTCGGAGCAGAAAGAATTCCATTCCAGTCACGTTACAGATGAATCGTGAGGGCGGTATGCTAGTCATGGCGACGAGAGTGGCTTACAACAGCTAGCAGAGATGGGGAGAGGTGAGCAGTCGGCTACGGCTGCAGGCGATCCAATCGAGCTGCGGACCTGGGCTTGGAGAGCAAAAAATCGACGCGAGCGGCGGTGGCTACGAGCAGTGTAAAGTTACCAGAAGAGGAAGAAGAAAAGGACTTTTTTTAATATTTTCTCTTTTTTTAACCTTGGGCCGTAACCCACATCCTTCGGACCTTCCCATTCTATAACTAATCCAATCCATTAAATTAGATTCTACGGGCTTTTCTTTCTATAAAAATCTAGTTTTTCTAATGAAAATGAATAAGTCCAACAAGTCGAGTCTCTAACCAACCAAGGGCCCTAATCCGACAAACACGATAATTTCACACTTATTAACGTACAATTAAAACATTAACCATATAGAAACACAAGCAAGATCAAACAAAAATTCACAAAAGTAAAATCCTGGATATTACAATACCCCACCCCATAAAACAAACTTTGTCCTCGAAATTTAGGACTCACCTAACAAGTGCAGATACTTTTCACGCATTTCCTCCTCTCGTTCCCAAGTAGCCTCTTCAATCGCATGATTCCTCCATAGAACTTTAACTAGCGGTATTGCCTTTCTCCTCAATACTTTTTCCTCCCTTTCCAATATTTTCACCGGCATCTCTTCGTAAGATAGGCTCTCACGAAGATCCAACGCTTCAAAACTGAGAATATGGGAGGGATCTGAAACATATTTCTTTAGTATGGAAACATGAAACACATTATNCCCCACCCCATAAAACAAACTTTGTCCTCGAAATTTAGGACTCACCTAACAAGTGCGGGTACTTTTCACGCATTTCCTCCTCTCGTTCCCAAATAGCCTCTTCAATCGCATGATTCCTCCATAGAACTTTAACTAGTGGTATTGCCTTTCTCCTCAATACTTTTTCCTCCCTTTCCAATATTTTCACCGGCATCTCTTCGTAAGATAGCTCTCACGAAGATCCAACGCTTCAAAACTGAGAATATGGGAGGGATCTGAAACATATTTCTTTAGTATGGAAACATGAAACACATTATGTACACCTAATAGGGTTGGTGGCAAGGCAACCCGATAGGTTAAGTCGCCTACCCTTTCGAGGATCTCAACTTCCCCTTCTTCCCAAATCTCATAATCCCCTTCATAGGTACCATTTTTAGGAAGACTTTGTCCCCAACTTCAAACTCCAACTGCTTCCTTCTCCTATCTGCATAACCCTTCTGTCTATTCTGAGCACTTCTCATCCATTGACGAATCTTTTCAACTGCCTTTACGGCGTGTTGCACTATCTCGGGACCCAACAGCTTCCTCTCACCAACTTCATCCCAAATGAATTGGCGACTTGCACTTTTCGTAAAGTGCCTCATAAGGGTCATACTAATAGTAGCCTGATAGCTATCCCAAGTTCTTCGAAAATAAATCACACAAGCTCTCAGCATATTCTCCAAGATTTGATTTGTCCTCTCTGACTATCCATTCATTTGTGGGTATAAAGCTGTGCTAAACTTTTAATCGAGTACCCATGGCCTTATGTAGGCTCCTCCAAAATGAAGAAATAAATTTTGGGTYATGATCAGCCACAAAATAGATAGTGGGACATGATGAAGTCTGTCAATTTTTACTACATACGATTCAATATACTTCTCCATATTATAAGTAGTCTTCATGACAAAAAGTGTGTCATCTTAGTAAAACGATCCACAATCCCCCCAAATGGTATTATATCATTTGGTCGTCCTAGGTAAACCAACAATGAAATTCATACCAATTTGTTCCCATTTCACTCCGAAACCATGAGAGGTTGCAAAAGATTTGAAAGTCGTTAATGTTCACCTTTATCCTGTTCGCAAGTAAGGCAATGTTGAAAAAAAAATATGCTATGTCATGGCTCATATTAACTTATCAAAAATTGCTTCCGTAAATCTTTGTACATCTTCAGGATAACTCGATTAAATTCTATTATGAGCTTCTTCAAAATCTCTTCCTTCAATCCCCTATCATTAGGTACAACAGCCTATCGCCATATTGAAGAGCTCCGTAGGAATCACAAAATTCWAATATTTCCTATCAGCAATTTTTGTTCAGGATCTTCTATATGTAAAGCTCTTATCCTTTAATTGTCTTGAGACAAACAATTACTTGGCTATGTTGCCTCAAGACTCGGCCCCAACTTTTCTTTGAGGTATCACTAAACATCACAACTCCTTACAACTTTGGGGACTTGTTGCTATTGAAGTGATTGTTAGTCATTTCCTAAATTCCTCAAAATTRTGTTCACAATCTGAACTCCAATGAAACTTCGTGTTCTTTCTAGTCAATTGAATCATGAACGAGACAATTTTAGAAAATCACTTTTCAAATCTTAAATAGTAGCCAGTTAACCCAAGAAAACTATGAACCTTACTGACATTGATAGTTGTTGGTCATTTCCGAACTGTCACAATCTTAGTGGGTCAACTACAATACCTTCATTGGTCACAATATGTTCTAGGATAGCACKCTATTCAATTAAATTTCACACTTGCTAAATTTTGCAAAAACGTTTCTCGATCTTTAAGTATTTAAAGTATCATGCTCAAGTATTTTTTATACTCTCACTAGATCGGGAGTAAACCAATATCTCATCGATGAAAACTATGATGAATTGGTCCTAGTACTCCTTAACATCCAACTCAGCAAATCATAAATATAACAGATGCATTGATTAACCTAAAAAGACATTACCAACATCTTATGATATCTATGCCAAGTTTAAAAAAGGGCGATCTTTGAGATATTCCTCTTCACTGACTCTCAACTGATGGTGGCCAGATTACAAGTCAATCTTAGAAAAATATATAACACCCTGAAATGGATCAACAAATAATCAATCCTAGGCAACCACAACCTATTCTTATTGTAACCATGTTCAACTTTCTACAATTTATAAATAGCCTCATAGGTCCATCATTCTTCTTCCTTATGAATATCACAGATGTACCATTGATAATTCCATTATCAAGACTAGTTTTCCAACTAAACCTCAAAAATTTCTTGAAATATTAAAAGAACACTAGATATCCAGTGGTATTTTAACTTTTTTCGCAATAAATCACATTTTAGCCTTTTATAATTCTAGAAGATCCATAAACCCTATTTTATGTATTGATAAGCTTATATACATCATCACTTCTTAAATTGCGCTAGATACAACCTATCATATTTATTCCAAGGAATTCTAATTCCTTTCCTCAAAACATCTTAATCTCCTCAATTACAATTAAAATCATATCAACTTCTTAAAGAAGAAATTTTAGCAATCTCCAAACAAAATAGAAATTCAACACAATGACCTTCTCATCAAAAGCCAAAATCATCAAAAGTCAAAATTGAAACCTTATAGTTCGAAATCAAATTACAAATTTGTTCTTAATTCCCTTCAGCGTCTTGGAATCAAAACCCCATATCGTTTACCTCTCCTTATGGAAAAATACTTTATTTAAAGAACTATCCCAACCAAAGTTAAACCTATTCAAATCGACCAAAAACTCCTTGAGCATTGTCAAAAGAAATTCAATATCTAACTTATCAAAGTTTATCCACCCAACCTAACCAATCACCTAATAATTGCTCAACATTTACATACCAAGATAGTCTCACATCTTAAACATTCAAACAATRCTTTAACATAGATTAAGTATCCCAATTCCTAACAAAAGATTTCCTTCAGAGACTTTATTCTACAAACACCTTAAGCATTACCTTCCTAGCAAAAGATTTCATTCAGAGACTTCATTCTACGAACACCTTTTCCTTAATTTGGCATCAAATTAATATTCTTGACATTTAATTTCATCTTGTGGATAGATAAGAAACGACATTCACGATCCCATTTGGGTATTACAAATGGAACGTAATGCCTMTTGTCTAAATGAATCTTCAAATTTCCAAACATTATACATCATCCCAAAGTTAAACAGATATGTGGGCAACACACTATAACACTTAATGTTAACCTCATTCGAGGATTAAATCAAAACATAAACATAACAGATGGTCCTAGGAGAAACGTTTGTGGCATGACTTGATACCCATATACTTTTCAAGAATTTATAAATCCTTTTCTTATGAAGTCTACAGAATCATTTTTTTTTTTTAAACTCAAAGCTCTAACACCATAACTGTAACACCCCCAGATTTGGAACTGTCCTAGGCCGAGATTAGTACATTACCCTACTCGTAAAACAATCAACTACTGTAATAAATAAAAGAAATCTTAACCTTTTTCTCCGCACCTTCAATAACTACCCATTTAAACTCAATAATATCCAAACAACAAATAATGTGTTCTAACAACTCTTTTACCAACCCAACATTTATTCAAACTGAAATTGCGGATATCCAAAAGAATTTAAAGCACAAGTAGCTAAACCAAACAAGAAATAACTTAATGATAAGAAAAAACCATTTTAGTCAACAATTCTCTTAATCCATAAAAAACTATTTAAAATATGCTTCAAGGTATCATGGTTTGCCCACAAGAAATAACTTAATGAAAACAAACGCGGACAACGGTGGCTACCAGCAATGTAGGGTTACCAGGAGAGAAAGAAGAAAGGACTTTTCTTTTTTAGGGTTTCTTTTCCTTTTTTTTTTTTATATTTTCCCCTTTTTTTTGTTTTTACCTTAGGCCGTAACCCAAATCCTTTGGGCCTTCCCATTCCATAACTAATCCAATCCATTAAATTRGATTCTACGGGCTTTTCTTTCGATAAAAATCTGATTTTTMGAATGAAAACGAATAAGCCCAACAAGTCGAGCCTCTAACCAACCAAGGGCCCTAATTCAACAAACACGATAATTTTGCACTTATTAACRTACAATTAAAACATTAACCACATAGAAAATTATCCAATCCTAGTTGGCACACAAATTCACAAGATCAAACAAAAATTCATAAAAGTAAAATCCCGAGTATTACAACCATGGCGGCTAATACTTATAAAACCTAGATAGGAACCGAGGATAAAGCTATAGCTGAGCTCCTTATCACCGATTTCTTTAGCCAATTAAAAGGTTGATGGGATTACTATCTCACTTGTCAACAGGGGCTGCAAGATATACTTAATGCTGTTAAGACCAATGAAATTGGTAACTTTATTGTGTAAGCTAATGGCTAACCTATTTTAAATGCCGTATCAACTCTAATCCTTTCTATGTCCCTCCATTTCATTGGAGATCCATCGCATCTAAAAGATAAAAATGCTGAATTATTATCCAATCTTAGATGTAGAAAACTTTGAATTCCAGTATTATAAAAATACTTTCCTCACTAGGTTTATGCTTAGAGAAAATTCCAATCAACCTTTTTGGAAAGAGAACTTCCTTGCAGACCTACCTCCTCTTAGGAGAGAGAGTTAGGAATAAATTACTTGAAGAAACAAATCAAAAAATCATTCCATATCACCAGTTCACCTTTGGAGAACTAATCAACTAGATTAATAAAAAAGGTTTAAAATTATACCAAGATATCAAGCTTCAACAATCCCTGAAAAGAGAACTCAAACAGTCTAAAAAGGCATTAGGAGACTTATGTAGACAGTTTGAAAATCCCCCAGAAAAATCCTCCCACTGCAATCATCTTCATCTAAATCCCATAGAAAATCTCATCATAGCAGATATGGGAAATCCTCAAAACCACCTGATGATTTCTATAAAAAAACCTTTTCAAAAATATTCCAAAAAATCCTCTTATGATAAAAAATCCAAACAAAATAAATCTTCATCAAATTTCAAAGATGTTAAATGTTTTAGATGCCATAAAAAAGGACACTATGCTAATATTGTAAATTCTTTAAAAAACTTAATGAACTCCATTTAGATCTAGAAATTTATGAAAAAATTGCAAATATTCTAGTTTTTTCTGATTCTGATTCCAGCTCTTCTAAATCTTCATTTTCTGAAAAGGCCTTCAAATTGATCAAATTCATACTTCATCAACTTCTAAAAACCCCGAATCTTCTTATTATTCTTTAAATGTTCTTACCAAAGAAGAAAAAACTCTTTTAGAAAATGTTAAATATATTTCTGATCCCTTTTTACAAAAAGAATATTTAGAAAAAATTCTTAGTTTAATTTCTGATGAAAAACCTCCTCCAAAACCTTCTATTCTTCCATCTACATCCACAAATACCTATGATTTAACAAACATCTTCAAAAAATCTAAAAAACAATCCTCTGTTTCAATTTCCAGCCTCCAGCAAGAAATCAAAATCATAAAACAAGAATTAAAAGATTTAAAAGAAAAACAAAAACAAGATTCTGCTATTATTCAAATTCTTCTTTCGAAACAAAATGAAAATTCCTCATCTGATTCAGAACCAAATAAACCATTAGAGCTTCCTAGCCAAATAGAAAATATCAATAAACTCCTTGTTATTTCTTATTTGTCTGTAGCGAAATCACATCCCAAAAATACCTCATTTGTATTACTTTGAAATTCTCCTCTGATTATATTATTGATATCGTTACTTTATTTGATACTGGTCTTGATCTACAAAGATGGCTTAGTTCCAAAGAGATTCCAAGAATCTACTAATAGCAGGTTATCTGCTGCTAACAATTTCAAGCTGCAAGTCAAATACAAGGCTGAAGTTTCAATTATCTATTCAAATATTTCCATCAAAACTCCATTTGTGATTGTYAATGATATTTGTCATCCAGTGATCTTAGGAACTCCTTTCCTAATCTTGATCACTCCTATAAGGTGAATTTTGACTGCATTTCTTTTAAAACTAAAATTATTAGTTTAGTTTTTCTTTTCTTAGAAAAACCTTAGACTAAAAATCTAAATCTTATTAAAGCATATTCTATTCATAAAAATCAGATAAATGTTTTATCTCTTAGCAAATCTTTTCAATTAAAAGGATTAAAAAATACTTTGTTCCACTAAGGGTAGATGGGACACTTAGATCAAAAATTTCAAAACTCCAATCTTCCTTCGAAACAGAACTTTGTTCAGATCTTCCAAATGCCTTCTGGGCTAAGAAACAACATATTTATCTTCCTTATTCCTCAGATTTCACTGAAAATACGATTCCTACCAAAGCTAGACCAATTCAGATGAATTCTGAATTAGAGCAGCATTGTAGGAAAGAAATCCAGGATCTAGAATCCAAAAATCTTATTAGAAAATCCAGATCCCTTTGGAGTTGTGCTGCATTTTATGTCAATAAAAATGCTGAAATAGAGAGTGGCACTTCTCGATTAGTTATCAATTATCCCTCAATACTTCTTTAAAATAGATTAGATATCCTATTCCAAATCAAAAAGATCTTCTATCCCGACTAAATTCTACTCATCTATTTTCTAATTTTAACATGAAATCTAGTTTTTGGCAGATACAAATTTTTGAAAAAGATCAATATAAAATGGCATTTACAGTCCCTTTTGGACAATATGAATAGAATGTAATGCCCTTTGGTTTTAAAAATGCCCTTCTGAATTCCAAATAACCATGAATAATATTTTCAATGATTATTCTATATACTCTAAAAAAATAGATGAACATTTTAAACATTTAAAAACATTCTTTAATGTTATTAAGAAAAATGGCCTGGTTATTTCCAAATCTAAAATGTCAATATTTCAAACAAAAGTCCGATTTTAGGACATTACATTTATAAAGGAACAATAACACCGATCGGAAGATCTTTGTTATTTACTTCTAAGTTTCCTGATAAAATTCTT
The DNA here is from genome assembly GCA_001752375.1 of Rhazya stricta. Classification (NCBI taxonomy): domain Eukaryota; kingdom Viridiplantae; phylum Streptophyta; class Magnoliopsida; order Gentianales; family Apocynaceae; genus Rhazya; species Rhazya stricta. Next base: position 3,621,790 of record MEJB01000022.1, read on the forward strand.
GATAAAAATCAATTACAAAGATTCCTTAGCAGCTTAAATTATGTGGTAAATTTTATACCTAATATTATTAGGATTGACAAACATTTGCATGATCGATTAAAAAAGAACCCTATCCCTTGGACAGATGAACATACTGCTTTAATAAAGCAAATTAAATCCCTTGTAATTGAAATCCCCTGTTTGCATATTATTAATCCCTTATTATTTAAAATTTTTGAAACTGATGCCTCTGAAATTGGTTATGGTGGTATTCTTAAATAGTTGTTAAATGGGAAAGAATACATTGTTTGGTTTACCTTTGGACATTGGAATGAAACCCAGAAATCTTATTCAACTATTAATAAAAGAAATTCTCAACATTGTCATGAGCATACAAAAATTTCAAAATGATTTATTCAGAAATTTTTATTACATAGAGATTGTAAATCTGCGAAAGAAATTTTACAAAAAGATGTTCAAAATCTTGCATCAAAATAGATTTTTGCCAGATGGCAAGCTATTTTGAGTATATTTGGTTTTAATATTGAATTTATAAAAGGAGATACAAATTCCATCCTTGATTTTCTCATAAGAGAATTCTTACAGAGTCACAATGCCACCCAGAAAAGCGAGAGAGAAAGAACAGAGTGAAAGAGAAGCCAAAATCCCAAAAAAACAATCACCAGATAAGATTAGATCTACCAAAATTTGGGAAAATTTTATAATATAATCAGATTTAAAAAGATTAAAAGTAGATTTATAAACTTGATCTTTAGAAATTTTGGAATAGTCCAATTATCAATTGATTTTTCAAAATCTTCGATTTCCAGTGTAACACCCCCAGATTAAGAAACTTTATCCTAACCCGAGAATGTCACCATTTACTTACTGACATTAATTTGTGAAATTTTGAAAGAATAAAAATCTCGAAATTTAAAATAGAAAAAATATTTATAAAATTCTTAGCAAAGTTTCCTCCGTAATCTCAATAACTAATTCCTGTATACATTCAAAAAGGTTCTCAAACATTTTCAACACCCATGAAAAACTTCCAAGCCAACAAACATCCAATACGATAAGTAATATTTTTCAACAAATCCCTTACCAACCTAACATTTATCAAAATGGAAATATGCAGAAACAGAAAGAATTTAAATCATGATAGCCTAAACCAATAAAAATATCTTAATAATAATACAAAAAAACCATTTTATCTTATTCAGTAAAATTTATTTAGAAAATGYTTCGGGTATCATGGCTTACCCACAAGCGACCTCCACGCAACATCTGGCTACATATCACCTGAAATGCAGAGTCAAGGAAATGGAATAAGCTAATAAGCTCAATAAGCAAATCTCATGCATGAATGCATGAATACGCCCTACATGTCATGAATTATAAAATCTCACTTTTTCCATGAAAACTCTCTAATCATTTCCATTTCATAACCTTTTCGTAAAATCTTTCCTTTCAAAATGTAATACTTTGTAAAACCTTTCATTTCATTACATTCGTGAGCTCACTGAGTGTAACACCTAGCCATTAAGCTCTGCAGTGGGCCATTATTCTTTGGAACCTGATTACATTTCTACCTGTAAAACTACAAAGCAGTTAACATTACATTACTTTTCAAAAACTTTAGCATTTTCAAAACTTTACATTTTCCTTTAAAATTCCATTTCCTAAACCATTCACCTTCTAAGTGTGTGAATGGCTCATGCCAAATGTGATGTAGAATTCTAACTACATGCTCATGACA
>MEJB01000022.1:3631318-3649858 GCA_001752375.1 Rhazya stricta
ATTGGGACGGCGGCTTAGGGTGGTTGGGTTGGGGAGGTAGGCGGCTGATTAGGTTTCTTTTTTTTTTTTAACTCGGGCCCTGACCCAATCCTTTCAGGCCTTCTCATTCATAAACTAATCCAGTCCATTAAATTAAATTCTACGGGCTTTTCCTTTCGATTAAAATCTAGTTTGTCCGAAAGAAAACGAATAAGCCCTAACAAGTCGAGCCTCTAACCAACCGAGGACCCTAATCCGACAAACACGATAATTCCGCACTTATTAACATACAATTAAAAATATTAACCACATAGCAAATTTTCTCGAACCCTAGTTGGCACACAAATTCAACAAGGTCAAACAAAAAATTCATAAAGCAAAAATTTCGGGTATTACATCCAGCCCCCAGCAAGAAATCCAAGATAAAAAATAAGAATAAAGAATTTAAAAGAAAAACAAAAACAAGATTATGCTATTATTCAAATTCTTCTTTCAAAACAAAATGAAAATTCCTTGTCTGATTCAAAACCAAATGAACAATTAGAGCTTCCTAGCCAAATAGAAAATATTAATAAACTTCCTGGTGATTTCTTATTTGTCCTTAGGTAAATCACATCTCAAAAATACCTTATTCGTATCACTCTTAAATTCTCTTCCAATTATATTATTGATACTGGTGCTGATTTGAACTGTATCAAAGATGGTTTAGTTCCAAAGAAATTTTGAGAATATACAAATAATAGATTATCTGCTGCTAACAATTCCAAGCTCCAAGTCAAATACAAAACTGAAGCTTCAATTATCCATTCAAATATTTCCATCAAAACTCCATTTGTGATTGTCAATGATATTTGTCATCCAATGATCTTAGAAAATCCCTTCCTAACCTTGATCACTCCCTATAAGGTAAATTCTGAATGATATCCCATCACAAGCATTGATGGAAACACTTGCAAATTCCAAGGAGTTCCGCGATCTCCTCTCCAAATTCCAAGCCAGTTCTTCTAAAGACAAAGGCAATGATATTGTCCCTGCTATAGGTCAACAAATCTTGGCAAAAGGTACTTCACAATGTACCTCTCAGATCAAGGAGRATACCTTAGTTGAGAAATCAACTAAAGTATTAACCCCCTTTATCAAAAAATTCCTTTTTTCAAAACATTGTTTCAATTGAAAAATCTTTCTATGAACCATCAGCGTTCAAAACTATTCAAAAACTTTTTGGACAGAATTGGTTTTGTAAACCAGTTCATCCTTTAAAAACCCATGTTTATTATCAAACGATTTTGGAAATATGCGGATCAGTGAAAATCAAACGTTTTTTCCTTGAAAAAACCCACCACCATCCTGCTTATTCCACTTTGAAAATTCTAAATGTTTTGTCACCTCAAACATGGGTGAAACCACGGGGTGAACTCAACCACGAATTTGATTTTTCAGATACCTGTAAGAGCGAACCTTGAGGAGACTTTTACCTACTGGGATTACCAGCAGGAATGGTACAATTCCTTCAACATACAGAATTATAAATCCCAGCACACATGGTTGATATATTTTGATACCCATGTGTGTGATCCCTCAACCTTCCCTTTTTGGTTCATTCAATGGTGGGATATCTTTGGTACCACCGAAGAATGGTTAAACCAGAAATCCTTTGTAAAAACCGCCTATAATACCTTCAAATCCCACTACAAACCCACTTCAGAAGAATCCCATTCCAGAACCTTACCCTTGTTTCATACAAAATTCTATTTACCATGGGTTCTGTCATGGTATTTAGAATAATGATGATAAATTCTGAAGAATTAATTAATAGTCTGAGGTTTTTTTTTTTTTTTTTTTTTGAGAGGGATCTCTCTATGAAGTGAGATAGTAATCCCACCAACCTTTTAATTGGCCAGAGAAACTGGCAATAAAGAGCTCAGCTATAGCTCTATCCTCGGTTCCAATCTGGGTTTTATAAGCATTTGCCGCCATTGTCATTTGCTGGAGGAATATATATATATACATATATATATACATATATATATACACATATAATTTCATACTAAACTTTATGGTGACCTTCTTCATCACAGTTTCTTGGAGTAGCCTGATTGGGGAAGATGAAGAAGTTTGGAAAAGGACGAGCCCAGGTGTTAATTTCATAGGATTTTTTTACATTTCTTGCGAGTTTTTTGCGGCAGCAAAACATTTAGCTAGTTGGATTTTTTCATTGAGAATTTGGATCGTTTCGCTTGTTATAATTGCACGGATTTTGTAAGAGTTGGTTTTGTATTCTATATCCATTTGGAGATTTTTTTATGGAATACAAGTTTTGAGGGAATTTTGAACTTATTCCCACCATTTTAGTTGATTACCGTCTCCCTAAGAAATAAAATACATAAATATTAAATAAATAAAAATATATATATATTATAATATATATATTATAATATATATATATATATTATATATATAAATAATTTTTTTCAATTTTTCTAAAACTAGAATTACATCAATATATTATGTACTTGTGACTTTGTCTATATATCTTAATACATGAGGTTGAAATAAACTCTTATGAATCATTTAAAAATCTTTTTATACCCGATGTTGACAATTTATAAAAAGAAAGGGGAATTTTTTTATAAATATGTATCATTAGAGCTGTCAAAATGGATTGACCCTACTGGACCAACCTAGCCCTCCTTAAAAAAAGAGTGAGTTGGGTTGAGAAAATCCCGATTAAAAAAAAGTCATGCCTCCTCGAGACGACCTAATTGGACCCCGAGTTTAAGGTGGGTTGGGTCATGGCTAGCCCGCAATWTTTGGAAAAGAAAACAATATATATTAAACTACAAAATTAAATGGTTTATATAATGGTTRGGYCTTAGGCTTCTAATTTATATAATAATTGATCGTGATTTTAATCTTTATGTATTTTATATGTAGATAATGAAGAGAATCCAAGTATTAAAACAATTTTGTCCGATTAGAATAAAAAATGTTTGAGCCATAGGAGAAGAGAAAGGAAAAGATGAGGAAGCATTTCATATGGATGAATATGAATAATCATGTAATATTAATAATTGATGAATTTTAAAGAACGTTATATTATTTTAGTTTTGTAGACATTTTACTTATTGATGGATTTTGTGATGAATGATATTTTGCATAGAGTTTATCAATTAGTATGGAATACGATGGATTATCATGACAATCATTTAAATGTTTTGTTAGGAACTTTTTAAGGAATTTTTAGGAGTTTTTTTTTTGTTTGAGATTTTATGAATTTTATTATTTTTTATTATTTAATTCAATTTTTGGTGTGTTGGTCTGCTTAACCCATAAGCCACCTTAATTTGGATTGAGGTTCTTGCAACCTATCATTTTGGTGAGCACGCCTACGGGCTGATAGGTTGGACCGTCTGACACCTCTAGGTATCATCCTAAATTGTATCATATTTATTATTAAATATTCTTTTTCTTTTAATTTCTTTTACCAAAGAATCTTGAAATATGTATATAGYAAAGGTGAAAGTCCTAAATATGACAATGGAATACCTTGTAATTTCTTTTACCTTCTTTTTTTTAGTTGAGTATAGTTTGACCTTCTTTTTCTTGCTTTTTCTAGTTGAGGATAGTTTGGCGTTCTTTTTCTCCCTTTTTCTACTTGTGGCAATAACGATAGGTTAGGAAGCATCATTATACGGAGATAATGCTCCCAGGAGAAGCATTTTTCTCTTTTTCTTTTATAAAAATTGACATAAATAAATACAGTGTAGGATAGATAATCCTCAAGTCTTCTATCCCACACTCACCGTTTCACCCCCCAATACAAGTTGGGGTAAGTTTTCATTCAAAATTTTTACCAACATATCATCGTATGTACCCTCRTCCCCATTTCCAGAGTCATTAATCATCGGCAATAAGGAGATTTATTCTTTATTCTTTTTTCCTGTAAATGGCGTACTAATCTTGAAACAGTAGGTAGATTTCCATCTTTATTTCTTTTTTTTTTTCCCTCTAAATGGCATTAATTTGTAGCAGTAATTTTCTTTAAAGGGTTTTTTGTGCAAGGTTTATTGTAGTCATCTTCATGAGTAAATGGCAATAATCTTCTTCAAAAACGTTAATCTTCTTCACAAGGTCTTTGTTTCAGAGTTTTAGACCTAAATGACCTTTTTTTTTATTAATGTCCGCAATTGACCTGGCTTTTGGGGGTCTTCCTTTCTGACTTCAACACCACTCGGAGTGGCGTCTTATGATTTAGTGAAAATTTGAACTTCTATTAAGAAGGGGATCGGAGGGGCGTCTTAACTTAAGTAAAGTGCCCCTCCCATTTTCCACTCATATCTTTTATGGCTAGCTTTACATTCCTTTCTAAAAATCTTAACATTTTCTTGAACATAATACATTTATAAAATTTCATCCCCTTTCAAAATTCATTTTCTAAATCATTTGCTTTCTAAATGTATGAATGGTTCATGCCAAGAATGATGTAGAATACTATAACTACATGCTCATGACATGAAGTACATAAAACTATATTAAAATACCATTCAACATAATAACAGTGCAAAATATAAATCACGTGAAAACATTCAATGCAATCTCAACACATTTCATAACACAGTCCAATACAGCCACCACATAACACACAACGAAAGAGGTAGGCGGKTATGGGGATTTACTTACATAGGACTCATAGACAACACATTCAATTTACCTAAAAGGAATTTAGAAACATCAATACATATGCATTAATGAAATGTGAGAATTTACTTACATGGAATCCTTTACGTTACCTTTACGTTAAGGTTCTTATTTAAATTGCAAAGCTAAATCCTTCAACCATTCTCAACGTGCATGGGCTCAAAAATGACCTAATTGTGATTATAGAAGAAAGTCCATTTAATATGATTGTCCAAACTTTAATATTTAACGCTTATATCCATGAATGTCATTTGCCAAATTTTTAATTCATATTTAATTCCCACATCACCAATTATGACGTTCTTAAAGGTATAATTTAAACTTCTTAGCTCGGATACTAAACCTAATCTATATTCTCACACAATTTCACTTTAGGACATAATTACATAGGTCATAAATTTTCAATATCAAATAGTAATATTTTCACCTTAAGTCAACAAAATCTAAGTGTCGCAAAAGTAGCGTTGATCCCCAAGTGTGCACTCAGGGAGCATGTGCGCAACAGCCCCGATCGCGCACGGGGCTTGGTAGCCTGGGCATCTGAGCACCTGTTGCTGGGCACCTATTTGCAAACAGACAGCTCGCGCGCCACTAGCAGTGCGCGGCACCTGGTCAGCTCTAGCAATTGCTTTCCAGCTTTTCTGTTTCGATCTCCAATCAGTCTCTCGGTGTTCCAGAGAGCACGAACAGATCAACGTCGCCATCTGTAGTGGAGACYGGCAACAAGACTCCCGAATCTGGCGAGCTTCCGGCGAGGCAAGGTGGCCTGTCTTGTTCTGGTCGAGCAGCAGCAGCATGCAGTGGGAGCTTGATGGTGGTGTTGTGCGACAATTTCCCAATAGCTGATCTAATGGCCGGTGCAGATCGRACTGATGAAGGCTAGTGTGGATTTGGTGGGAACCTCAAGGGCGGCTAGCGGCATGCAGATTGCATACAGCGGCGAGCAGTAGCCGAGGATGGACGACGCACAACAGACCCGCAACTCGAGTCGGAGCGGTGCAGCAGTGCGGGAGTCCAGACCAGGTCGCAAATGAGGAAGAAAGAGGGAAGAGATAGCAGATCAGCCAAATTTGGTGGCGGAGGCACGGCGATGGAGACGAAAACCATAAGCACAGTAAAATGACGAGCAAAAAGTAAAGGGTGACCGGCGGCGATGAGCTCTCGACAGGGAGCCATAAGACCAGCAAGTTCRGGATCTRGGCAACAGACCTTTGCGCGGGTTGTAAAAATCGGCAACCAACCGGAAGAGTAAGAGGAACTTAGCTAGATTCGTTGGCTATGCTTACGGAGGAGACACGCAGGTCTGATGTCCGAACTGAATCACAAGGGAAGATCCAGATCTGCGCGACAGCTTCAGATTTCTGACGGCGAAACTATGTCGGGTAGGAAGAAATGTAGCGGTTGCCAAAAAGAAGAAAGGGGGAGGACTGCGATGATCGTTGCGGCATCTGCAGACAGAGAGAGAAAGGGAGGCGGCGAGTGCAGCGACAAGAATTTTCTGGGAGTGGAGCGGCGGCAGCAGTACCGGGGAGGAAGAATAAAGGTTTTAGGGTTTCTCTCTTTCTTTTTGTCTTTTTTTTTTAATGAACTTGGGCCCTAACCCAAATCCTTTAAGCCTTCCCATTACATAACTAATCTGGTCCATTAATTTAAATTTTACAGGCTTTTCGTTCGGTAAAAAATTAGTTTTCAAATGAAAACGAATAAGCCCAACAAGTTGAGCCTCTAACCAACCAAGGACCCTCATTTGATTAACACGATAATCTCATATTTATTAAACGTATAATCACATAGAAAATTCCCTACCCTAGTTGGCACACAAATTCAAAATATCAAACAAAATTTGCAAAAGTAAAATCCTGGGTATTACAACCTTTAGGAATATTATTTCTTTTGGGGAGATGAATATATGGATGCTAGAAAAATATTGCGAGATAAATGCGATTGTTTTGAAAATTGAGGCTATTTATCTGTTAAATTGGTTCTCGAGAAAGCTATGTAGATAATAAAATTTTACAGAATTTATTTATATTATATGAAAGTAAAATAGCTCTAGAGAATTTAGATCAGTTTAGTTCTTCCGTTGACTCGTATTTCTTCAATACTTGCTATCTGGATCTTTTCTAAGACTTGTCCTATAATATTTTGAATTTTGAATATGATTTTCAAAGATAAATTAGCTGCATCAATGATATATACTTTTATATGTTTCAAATTGAGGTAATGCAATCACATTTCTCAAAATAAAAATGATGATATTTGCCATTGTATTTTCATATTTAAAATAAATATTAGATTTGCAATTATTTCAATTCATGTTGATAATTTAAATTTAATTGGGACTACTGAAGAGCTTAATAAAACTGCAGAATATTTGAAAACAATGATTGAACTCAGTTTACAAATTGAACATTTTCCCAAAGGATTATTTATTCACCAATGCAATCATCTTGCGGATTAACTTCAATAAAAGAAGGTTCAACCATACTATATGAAGACAATGCAATTTGTATTTCACAACTCAAAGGATACTATATCAAAGGAGATATAACAAAGTATATTTCTCAAAAATTCTTATGCAAGCACAAGCTTTTAGAAAAGTGACGATATCGATGTTCAGCAGATCTTTCAAGTGACAGCATGGTAGACTTATTTACCAAAGTGATGCCAAGTATCAGCATTCAGAAAGTTGATACATCAGATTGGAATGCGTCGACTTAAAGATACTTGGTTATCATCCAAATAAAGGGGAGTAGTAGTACTCTTTTTCCTTCATATAGGTTTTGTCTCTCTAGGTTTACCCTGACAAGGTTTTAACGAGGTAGCCATTAATACTCCATCATCAACTGTACGCTTTTTTCATAGTTTGGTCTATTTCTTCCCATTGAGTTTTCTCCAAAACAAGTTTTGAGAAGACAGTTGCTGTATAGATTTGTACTTCAAGGGGGAGTTTTGTAAATAAATAAGTGAACAACCCCTTCAAGCTCGAGAAAACTTAGGATTTAACCTCTATAAATAGAAGGGCTTTGATTCACATTAGAATTAATGATAATTAGCCAATGATTCTCTAACTCTCTGCGACTCTCTTCTCCTATTTTTCCTTCTCAATTTATAACAATACTTTGCTTTTCTTTTTTCTTTTGTTCTTGGCACCTTTCCTTTCTTTCTTAAAAGATAGGACCAACCTTTTGGCGGGCCATGGAATCCTACAGTCAGGAGTTTAACTATAGCCTTATCTTCAACACAAATTGTTCTCTTGTTGCGTGAATCGTCCTCGAGCTAGGGCCGCTGACATCATGATGACATCGTCATCCAAAGTTTTTATTTTATTATCTTATTATATTATATTTGTATTTTTGTTTTCAATTTCATACCAACATTTATGGTGATCTTTCTTCATTGCAGATGCTTGGAGTTGCTGACTCGTAGCTAAGATTGTAGCTAATTGGGATTTTTCACTGAGAAATTGTGATTCTTCTCTTGTTATAATTGGCATGAATTTGGAAGGATTTTATTTTGTACGTGTATCTTTGAAGATTTTTGATGGATATAAGCTTTGAGGAATTTTGAACTTACTTCACAATTTTATTTGATATATATAAAAACAAAAGTACTAGTTATATTAACAAAAGTTTTTCCTTTTGTTTTGAAAAACTAAATTACGCTTTCATATTCAAAATTTCGTTCATATTATTGTTACTCGTTGACTTTTCCTTCGTGGGCCAACCCAATTGAGGTACGAGTTGAGGCGGTTGGATCAGGGGCCATATAATATATATTAAACTAGAAATTGAAATGGTTTATATAATGATTAGGTCGTCAGTTTCTAATTTATATAATGATTTATTGTGAATTTAATCTTTATATATTTTATATATAGATAATGAAGAGAATCCATGTATTAAAACAATTTTGTTCAATCATGGATCAAATGTTCTAGAGGATCTTGGAGAAAGGAAAGGAGGAGCAGGAGAAGCATTTCATGTGGATTTGTATAATCATGTAGTATTATTGATAAATTTTAAAGAACATTGTATTATTTTAGTTTAATAGACTTTACTATATATTGATGAATTTTGTGATGAATGATATTTTCATAAACTTTATTAATTAGCATGGAATATGGTGGATTATCATTTCAATCATTTAAATATTTTGTTAAGGTTTTGTTTAAGGAATTTTTAGTTGAGATTTCATGGATTKGATTATTTTTTATTATTTAATTTTTTTTTKTWYGGGTGGATTGTGCCCTCCTAATCCATAACCCACCTTGGATTCCCAGTTTTTCCAACCCMTCATTTTGGCGRGCCAGCCCTCTGGCTGATGGGTTAGACCATCTAACAGCTATATGTATCAGTCTAGATTCTAACATATTTATTACCAAATATTCCTTTTCTTTTAATTTTTTTAACCAAAGAATTTTGAAATAATGTATATAGTAAATGCAAAAATCCTAAATGTGAAAATGGAAGACCTATTAATTCCCTTTAGCCCTTCCCCCATTTTTTTTTTTTTTTCTGGGGTGAGTTGAGGATAGTTTGGCCTTCATTTTCTCCGTTCGGCTACTTATTGCCATAACGATAGGTTAGGAAACACCATTATAAGGAGACAATGCTTCCGGGAGAAGCAGCTTCCTTTTTTTCTTTTTCAAAAAGAATTGACAAAAATAAAAACAGTATGGGATAGATAACGCTTCTTGACGATGAGTTATCAGGGTCTTCCACCCCAACTCTCCCTTTCACCCGCGGTAGAAGTTAGGCAAATTTTCATCCAAAACTTTTACCAGCTTATTATCGTATATATCCTCGTCTTGATTGTCTGATCCCCGTTTCCAGAGCCGTCAACCGTGGGCAATAAGGAGATTTAATGCTGGCTCCAAGCTTCTTTGGTGTTCTTGATTACAGTGGTCGGTCTTGGCAAGGTTCTTCAGTCTAATCTTCTTTACGTAAATTTTAATAATGTACCGCATAAACTTCTTCTTTGTAGCAGTGATATTCAAACAGTAAGTAGATTTCAATCTTTATTCTTTTTTCCTGTAGATGCTCTTTTTTTTTTTTGTCTTTGTAGCAGTAAATTTCTTCAAAAGCTTTTTTATGCAAGGTTTATTGTAGTCATCTTTATGCGTAAGTGGCAGTAAACTTCCTCAAAAACGGTAATCTTCTTCATAAGKTTTTTTGTTCTATAAATGGCGTTTGTAAACTGCATTGAATCTCCTTGGATGCAAATCTGTCAAAAAACGGTCAAATCAGTAATTTTCTTAAACAGATCGACATAAAATTACTTGGATGCATCATTATCATGGAAAACGCGTGAAAGAGCAGGATTATCCTTAATATTGTATACAGAATACCGTATAAATCTTGATTGATGAGGAAAAAGTAAAACGGAAGCGTTATGATCACAAACGACAAAAGAGGAAAAAGGCCAAATGAAATGGTCATGAATCAGGAAAAAAAATGGCGCCAAAGGTAACAAAACCCTTGCTGTGATGGACTTTTTCTATATCTTGAACACACAAAAATGTCTATTATGATTCACTGGACGAGGATTCTTCCTGATGAAAATCAAATCATTCAAGACTTGTGGAAGATTSAACTTCAATATCTTTCAAAATCAATTCATTTCTCCTCTATATAAGTTAGTCTCTCACTTGAAGTCCAAGCTTCATTATTTATGAATTTGATAAAACTTAATTTGTCCTTGCTGTGAGAGTTTCAAAAGTTTTCTTTTTATTTTTGAATAGAAGAGCTTCAAAAATTGTGTTCTTCTTCTTTGCTATATCCTTATGTTTTCAAGAGAAAATGAAAGTTCATATGTACATATGGTTTTGGGTGCTCTTTCAAACGTCTGTTGCCTTGTTTTTTGATTTGAAATGGTGAGGATTTAGACATAAATGTCGTATTCCTGACCATTACGGATGCAAATTTAAATTGCTTAAAAAGATAGTTTGGGTAGGCTGCCGTTAGTGAGGTGCTTTAGGGCATTGTTTATTTGTAGTAATATGATATAAGTATTTTTTGTTTTTTTCATTTCTTCATATATCATAGTTGTTTATTCTTTTTATATGTGCTCGATGATGGGATTAAAATAATAATCAAAACTACTATTATCTCCGTCCTCTTTGACCTCTCATATTGGAATTGTGYAGCAACCTAAGAAACTACTAAAGTCTATGAACCATTAAATCAAAATAACTAAAATAACATTATATTAATTTCACGAAAAAAGCTCTACATCTCCATCTCTCTATATTTAAACTTTCAATTCTCATCTCYCTAGATATGCTAGGGTTTTCTCCTAAACTTTAGTTAGGGTCCCTATAGGGTTTCAGCCATGTCGATCTCCGCCTCCTGCTACCAACACATCAATGGTGATGGCCATGGATCTGTCTGCTCATTTCAATTCCTTCTCTCTCTCTCTCTCTAAGATCAGGAGGCCCTCTTGGTTGTTATGGGTGCGAATGATTTCTAGACAGGTTATCCTGAATGCCAGCAGAGTTTATTCACCTATGTTCAAGGCCATGCGGACTGGAACCTAGTTGGCTTCGTTGCTGCAATGGGCCACTCTTGGCAATGTGAAAGCTGTCAAATGGAAAAGCTCCATTTCGGCTTCTACCACATGCATTTTGGTACTAAAGATATAATTGACTTCATCCGTCAAAATGGCCCGTGACCTTTGAGAATAGACTTGTGATACTTCGTCCATGGAAAATTAACTACTGACTAATGCTGATGATTTCAAAACTGAGAACTATTGGGTACACATGGATGGCCTCTCGCGATAGTATGCCCAAGAGGTTGCTTCCAAGTTTGACAATACCTTCCCAGATTGCTTGGAGCTTTAGATCCACGATCAAATGGATGGACATGGTGGGAGGTTCTTCTGCCTTAGGGTTCAACTAGACATCACTTGTCCTTTAGGTTATTTTGTTTAGCTATAACTTCTTGACGTTAGGTTGTTGATTGTTAGTGTGCGGTATGAGCACTTGTCGCAGCTGTGCTTTGCCTGTGGACTCCTTCGGCATTGTTTCCAGCAATGCCTCTCTTAAACAAACACTCTTGACCCCGTGTAACTGCCCTATAGACCCTGGCTCGAGGAATAGATGGCATCCAAAGCCAATTGGTCATCTAACATAGTGACCCATTTAGCTTCCACCCAACGCTTGACCCTACTTTTGCCACTAATTGCTCCCCAATGTCTTTTGACGATGATGTTGTTTCCAATACTTACCCACTCYRAGAAATAGTGCTCGAGGGTGTAGCCAATGCAATTGCCACTGCTAGGGTGCTAGCAGTCCCTTAGGAGCATGCATCCCTCGGAAACCTAGTGCATGTGGATGACGCCTTGCATATTGCAGTCCAAAAACCTAGCTTTGACGATGAGGTGTTCTGCTTCCARAAGAACTCTTCCTCTATTATCTAGATCCTTCGTTGGGCAAAGCAACCAGCACCCTCTTCCGAAGTTGGATCTCAGAGGCCTCAGTGGGGTTCAAAGCTTAAAATGGTAGGTTCATCAAATAAGGTTTTGTATGGAGGCAAGTGACGTTGTTCCAATCCTTTATCAGTGGTGGAGGCTACTCAAGTGTAGCTTCGCCAATCACAATAAATACCCTCTACTGGAACTATCGGGGCTTGGATAATCCTTGGACAGTTTGCGAATTAGGTTTCCTTATACAAGCTACCCACCCATATATTGTTTTTCTTTCTGTAACGATTTATGTTACACAGTTATGAATAAGATTCACATTAAACTTGGTTTTCGTAATGGTTTCTTTGTTGATAAGTGCAATCGAAGTGGGGGCCTTGCTCTTCTCTAGTTTGAGTCTGTAAATTTGAGCTTGTCTGTTTATTCGAAGGGGCATATCGATTGCATGATCACTAACCCTAATAGATGTGTTTGGCAYTTTATTGGTTTCTATGGAAACCTAAAACAGAGCTTAGAAAGGATAGTTGGACCCTCTTGAGGTGCCTGGAAACCTTATTTTCTTTGACTTGGCTTTACTTAGGTGATTTCAATGAGATACTTCACCATGATGAAAAGCAGGGCATGTTACAACGTCCTCAGCCTTAGCTTGATACATTCCATGATATGTTTATAAGTATTGGCCTCAATGACTTAGGTTTTTTTAGCGCTAAATATACTTAGTGAAATAGACATGAGGAGCCTCACACGATCTAAGAAGATGAGACCGAGCCTTTTCTACCCCTGCTTGGGTTAATTTATTTTCAACTATAAAGACTGTGGTGCTTTCAAAGTGTTTCTCCGACCATTTGCCCATTTTCACTACCTAGGAGAAGCTAGTTGATAGATGAACTTACAAAGGGAAGCACCTTGATCACTTTGAGCCTTATTAGCCTAATGATAAGGGTCGTAAGGCGACATTGCTGGAGGTTTGGTCTCGGTCCTTAGTCCATGCCTCTATTGAGGCTTCCAAGGAGGCCCTTCATTCTTGGAGTAAAAACTGAGTATGGAAACCTTGTTGGGAGCATTTAAAAGGCTGAGCAGTAGCTTACTCGCTTAAARGGGTGCACTATTTGCAAATTTTAGATGGAAAACCCGCTTATTGAGTGGCTTGAACATCTCAGTGAGTTACATGAGACCTACTAGTGGTCGAGGACAAGGGTTAAGTGGCTTCGAAGAGGAGAAAAAAACACGATGTTCTTTCACAAGGGAAGTAGTAGTAAGCAGAAGCAAAACACCATTCTTAAATTCGGAAATTCAGCTGGTGCATGGGTTGAATTAGAGGTATCTTTACTAGTTGTAGAGAGGCAAATCATTAAAGCCTAGACCCCCGCCTCTTCAAATGCCGCCTGGATAGTTAGGTGTCTAGGATATTGATCGTAGCTTCACATCGAATGAGGTTCACCGTGCTCGCTTACAGATGTCTATATCGAAGTCCCCAAGCCTCGATGTCATTCAGGCTTGCTTCTTGCAATGTATATAGAACATCTCTAGTGAAAAGGTTACTAATATGATTCTCAACATCTTAAATTTTGAGGTTGGTATCAACCCTCTAAAAACTCTAATTATATTTCCCTTATTCCCAAAATTAAGTCCCCCTTCCTAATATCTTATTATCGTCCCATAAGTTTATGTAATGTTACTTACAAACTTGTGTTCAATGTTATTGTAGATTGAAATTTTTATTAAATTAAATTTTTGTAATCTAATTAGATAATTAAAAATTAATTTTGAATATTTCCATTAAATTGAAAAGTATGTAGCATGTTAACTAATGAAAGGCTGACATTTGTCAGTGACGACAAAGTCCTACCAATAGGAATTAAGGCAAAGCTTGGCGAATCAGGCGATGCCATGTCACTCTTAAATATCACATCAACCAATCAAATCAATTTGCTTTGCCTATAAATAGAGGTCAAAGCACAAGTGGAAGATGTCCAGAATTTCATATCAAAATTCAAAAATTCACATTGAGGATCAGAAGTTCAAGTTGAGAGAAGCCAAATTTCTCTCCAAATCCCGATCTCAAGCTATGAAGCCCTCAAAGACTCCCCAAGGAGTCCAAATCCCGAGGWCAAGTTGCCAAGCCCTCGAAAACTCCCAAAGAGTCGAATTCCTGAGATCAAACTGTCAAACCCTTGAAAACTCCCCAAAGAGTTCAAATTCCAGGATCAAGATGCGAAGCCCTTGGAAGATTCTAAAGCATCCAAATCTCGAGATCAAGCTACGAAGCCCTCGAAAAGTTTCAAAGAGAAGAATCAACTGATTGAATTCTTGTGACAAGAACATTTTAGAGATTGTAACACATATCTTATCAAATTTATAAGATTGTTTCTCTGTTTTGCATTTCTCTTGTTTTCTTATATCATTTTGTAGACGAGAGATTTGTGTAAACAAACTTTGGCATGCCTAGTGGGACAATCTCTGTCGTTCATCTCTTCTCTTCAAAATAAATCAAGTTAAATTCATCAATGGCCCCCAAGAACAATATCTCAAAGGCTACCACTTTCAGATTTTCAACAATTGGTGCTGCTATCAGATCAACCATGTCATCCACATATGAAGGATTTGCGAAGCGAAGTAGAGCATCATCTGATGCTAGAAAAGAAGTGGAGGAGTACTTCTCAGAAGATCAGATCTACAAATACTCCAACYYCATRTTCAAGGACCTTCCTCCTYAAGAAATGGGAGTCAKATCTATCATAAGAAYGATTGTATCCTTGTTGAATCTTGGACCCAAGTCGCAAACATCCAAATAAGATGATGGTGAGTGTTCTACAAGCTTTGGAACCGTTGTTCACCAAGAAGATCCGCAATTGGGAAAGCCATGTCATGAAAATTCTACAACTTCATCTATTGCATCAGTTATGATGATTGATACTACCATTGAAGAACAAATAGCAAAGTTGGCCAAATTAGTAGAAGGACTTGCAGAAAGCTCCCAACAGCGAGATATCATGCTGGCTTGATTGTTGAATCGTCTTGATGATTTTGGAGAAAGAAGTCAAAATGCTCCAAAGCAATCAGAAATTACACATAATGTTGAATCTGCTAAGGTTGCTCAAGTGCAATATCAATCTGAAGCCAAATTTGAAACTATAATGGAAGTACAAAAAGTTCAAGTTTCTTCTGATAGATCGATCTCGATAAATAATTTGAAGAATTTTATTGCAAAAACAATTGAAGAAAAGCACGAAAGAAGCGCAAGATCTTCTCAAGGGTATGCCAAACCATATACCCAAAGGATATGCAATCTTAAAATGCTAATGGGTTATCAACCTCCCAAGTGTCAATAATTTGATAAGAAAGGAAATCTGAAATAGCATATAGCCCACTTTGTTGAAACATGCAACAATGCAGGTACTGAAGGTGATCTATTTTTCAAACAATTTGTTAGATCTCTTAAAGGTAATGCTTTTGATTGGTATATGGATATTACTCCTAGATCAATCAATAGTTGGAGTCAACTCAAGTGGGAATTCCTGAATCGATTTTATAGCACTCAAAGAACTATTAGCATGCTTGAATTAAGTCGAGTTCGACAGTGGAATGATGGACCCGTCATTGATTACATCAATCGATGAAGTAGTTTAAGCCTTGATTGCAGAAATCGCCTCTCCGAACAATCTGTAATCGAGATATGCATCCAAGGCATGCATTGGGGTCTGCAATACATTTTAAAAGGAATCGAGCCAAGAGCCTTTGAAGAATTAGCTATCCRTGCTCATGATATGAAAATAAGTATCCTCGCCAATCAAAGTCGAGGAATTCATGTCAAAGAATCAATCAAATATGAGAAGAAATTGGAATTTCAAAGTGAGCGAAAWCTTTTCTTAGAATTTGAAGCAAGAGATTCAACATCTATGAAACCTCAAATCGCTCCCTAGTAAATAAGCCTAAACTGCAMATCAYTCTTTGATAAGAGTTAAAACTATATGAGTGCCTTGTTAAAAAAATTCAAGATGCTCCTTAGCAMCCGAGCTTAAACTACCTGCTACTCCTAGATAAGAGTTAAAACTATCTATAAAACTCCAATTGCTACACATGAGCTTAAATTGCATGTTAACTTCAAGTTGCTCTTCRATTGCACGAGCTTAAATCATACGTTCAAACTYCGAACTACGTTTTGACTTGATTCCTTTTAAAGGATAGGTARGTAACTTGAAAGTTAATTTTTAAGTTCAGTCATAACATAAAAATGCACATAACTTTGTTTCATAGCTTTGAGTTTGCAGTTTGTAAATAAAAGATAAACAAAAATGGAAGAAAAATGCAAAATTTTATTTATTTATTACATGTAAACAAACATTTAAGTAGCGAGCATGAAATAAAGTGCGTTATATATTGAATTGAAACTATCTCTTACTTATTCGATTCAAGAAGTTCTTTCATATCTTCCAAGTTCTTCACGGACTCGTCAGATTTAAAGGGAGTGTTTTCAATGGTAGCAACCTCATCTCTCTTGGTAGAATGAACGATCTCCATAAGCTGAAGCATCACTTGTTGATTTTGAAGTTCCTCGCAGCCTTGAATTTGACTTTGCCTAAACATCTGATAAGGGCTTTATGATACGAGGGTCATTTTGGTGCTTTCCCAAGAGGGGAAGCTCCTCAAGATTGTTGTTTCTATGTCGACATAATCCACGAATAGCATTGGTGAGTCAAGCTAGCTGTGGTCAGGGTTCATCACCAAGAACCTCTTTTGTAGGGGAGAATTTCGTAGATGGATATAAACTTGGGCGTTGACAAGAATTACTATGCCAGCACTTTTTTTTTTTTTTTTTTTCAAGTTTGTCAAAATGTTTGGGTGAATAAAATGGGAACAGAGACTGCTGTTATGTCTTAATGTTTCTGTCATCTTGTCTCCTTGTAGTTGGCCATCCCCAAAAGGGACTTTCCCAGTTGAAAGCTCAAAACAAATCATCCCAAAACTATAAACATCTGCCTTCTCAGGGTTCTTAGTTTGCTCATTGTTCCCTGATTATTCTTGCTCTACAAGAACTTCTGGAGCATAATAAATGAAGTGGAGCTGTCCATTCTGATTGAGATGGGTTCTCAGTCTGAGGTTGTTAGAGGATGATGGTCCAAATCTAGAAACTTTTGCATGTAATTAGCCGTCTGTGCCGAGCAGGGGAAGAGTTTACCATCCACTGTCTTGGAGTTTTCTAAGTTCCTCAAAAGCATATCTATAAGTCGGTGTTCCTGCTTTCTTGGAGTTACTAAACCTGAATTCTTCTTCTCTTGCAGTTTATTGAGTAGTATCTATCTGTCCTCATCCCATACAAATTGAAAMCTGTTACAAAAGTCTTGGTTAATAAGATACTGCTTTCCAAATTTCCAGTGAAAAACTCTAGGGTCTTTTACATTCTCTTTGATACTTCAAGGAGTTCACAACCCAATGAATAAAGGAAAGAGAAATGGAGACTAGTGTATGAAGAATTGGTCGCAAAATTCGCAAAATCACAGAAGTTAGCAATCCGGATGTGCTGATGAGAATCGAGTAACTCTCCAAGAAAGATCCAAGAAGATGGAAATCTGACCCCCTTGGATGAATCTAGAATGACCAGGAAGAAGGAAATATCAAAGTCAATTCCAGGCTACCCCGACGAATCCACCGGTCGGGCAGTGCAAATGCTGGCTAGGTTTCGCTTCTTTATCTTCTTCTTATCTCTTTTCGAGTGTGGCTTTCGGTTCACCGGTGAAGTCATGGATGACGCTGCACCTTTCTATCTGGAACTGAAAAACAAGACCACTACAACTGCCATAGTTTTGTAGAAATAGAAGGCGGAAAGCGCCCCACCATGGTCGCCGCTGCAAGACTTCGAACGCTTGCTGGCCATCATTGTGGCCACCATCGTAAGAAGCAGCAGGCAGAAGGTCCGTCCTTCATCGCTGCTCGCCCTACGACCACCATAGCTGCGCAGAARCAGAAAACAACAAGCAAAGTCCAAGGTGTTGTTCCTTGCTATAGCTGACGCACTACGAAGCTCGCTGCCGCTGGAATCAATTAGAAAGGACTACAAGGTAAAGATTTTCTCGGTTACTGCTACAAAGSGCGTTGAAATTGGATCGTCGCTGCTAATGGGGAGGTGTCTAGTCTCTTCGCCGTGACGTTTTTCCCTCATCGCCAATCCACCTCCGAAAAGGGGGCAGATCCTCAGCCGCCTCTCACCACTACTGCCTGTTGCCGTGGCCGCTGAAAACAAGAAGGATGGGCCATTGTKTGGGCCGAATGGTTTGGGCCGACCTTGGGCTGTATTTTCTTGGGGCAGATAGTCTGGGCTTGGGTCAACTTCCCTTGGGCTGAAAAGTAAAAAAAAGGGTCCAAAGATATTGGGCTGCCACATGTTTTGGACTGACTGTCCTCAGCCGGCTCGTGGAGGAAAGTAAAAGGGAATGGGCC
>MEJB01000022.1:3657290-3754722 GCA_001752375.1 Rhazya stricta
TATATAATAAGATAAATATTTCTGAATGGTTTAAATTCTTGAAGTTTTCGTGATTATTGTTTTGAATAAATGTTAGGATAGTTAGGATTTGTTAAAACACTTTTTACACTCTTTTGGGTATTGTTAAGTTATTAAATGGATAGTTTGATTATTTGTGAGTGAAGTGATGTAATATTCTCAACTTAGAACAGTTCCTAATTTGGTGTTACATATACAGAGTTTTAAGTAACCTTGCGATAAGACCTTTCTAGCGAAGAAGTTGGATATGAGCAAAGCTTTTGATCAAGTGAAATGGCACAATTTGCATTCCATCATGTGCATCTTGGGTTTCTTAGCGTACCTCTTGGCCTTATAATGCGTTGCATCCAGATGGTCTCCTTCTCAGTATTAATTAATGGCACCCCTCAGTGACTTTTACCCCCAGTTGTGGAATCTGACAAGGTGACTTCTTGTCTTCTTATCTCTATATTCTATGCTCTGAAGGCTTCTCAACCCTTATGAAGCAAGACCTTATTGACTTCACCTTTGGGTGGGATAGTCCTTGTGTTTCTCACCTTCTTTTGACAAATGATAGTATTTTCTTTACAAGGGCAAATATGGACAACACGGTGGGCACCAAAGTATACTTCGCACGTATGAGTATCACTCTGGTTAGTGTATTAACTATGGGAAGTCATCAGTTTTCTTTGGCTCTCATCAGGAAGACACATTGAAAGGGCAAATGTTATTCGCTTTGGGCATGGTAGAAGGTGATAGTAAAGGCAAGTACCTTAGCTTGCCATACATCACTAGACGGAGCAAAAGGGAGGTGTTTCAGTATGTTCTTACTAAGTTTTGGAAGCATATTAATGGTTGGAAGGAAACATTTCTCTCACAAACTAGTGAGGTGGTTCTCTTTAAGGCAGTCATCCATGCTATTCCAACTTAAGTTATGTCCTGCTCTTGCTTTCGATTTTTATTAGTGATCCTATTATTTCAATGGCACAAAAATTCTAGTGAGGTGGTGAAGATGGAGCGCAAAAGATGTGTTGGAAGGCTTGGGAGGATATGTGTAAGCCTAAGAGTGAAGGAGGGTTAGGGTTTTCAAAATTTTAGAAGGCTTCAATCTCGCCTTGCTTACCAAGCAAGGATGGAGATTAATTCGCTACCCTCCTTCCTTGGTTGCTCGAGTTTTGAGAAGCAAATAACACCCAAGTTCGACTTTGTTGGAGTCACAGTTAGGGTCTCAGCCTTCCTTCACTTGAGGAGTCTTCTAGAGGTCAAGAACTCTTGGAAGCTGCTTTAGTGTGAAGGGTTGGATCGAGAGGGCTGATTTCGAGTGTTAGGTTATAAGTGGTTACCCAGGCATCATACATTTTAAGGTTTTAACCCCTCCACCCTAGGCATACCCGCTGCATAATCTCCGAGTTTTTGCTTTCATTGATCGRGATTCGTGCTCTTGGAATAAGCATTCTGACTTTCTTAYGAATGATGATACCTCAGTGATTAAGAAAATTCCCTTGAATTTTTCAAGGCCACCTGATGTGCTAATAGGGGCTCACACTCCCTCAGGAATTTACGTAGTCTGGTCAAGTTATAGGGCACATATGAATGCGCGGAAGGGCTAATTTGGAGTCTACATTTTGTGAGATCGGAGATAGGAACTTCTAGGATAACCTCTAAAATTTACGAGCCCCCCCAAAGGTTTAGTTGTTTCYTTGGCGACGTAGCATTGGCATTTTGCAGAACAGCCACAATTTTGTGAGGAGAACGCATGGTCTCAACCAAGGATGTGTGCGCTGTGGTCATCTAATTGAGACAGATCACCATTCCTGTCCTTACTCCCAGGAGGTTTGGCTTGAACTAAATCTTTGTAGTGTTGTTTCTCGCATCCTTTTACTAGTTTTTGGGAGCTTTTTGGGGCAATATTGATAGACGTGGAGAATAAGGAGTGTAGCTTGTTTGGCTTCGCCTTGTGGTCAATTTGGTTTCGTAGGAATGTCTATGTGTTTTTGCAGCAAGGATCATCCCCTATGGATGTTGTTCTTTGCTTCGAGCTCTGGCAGATGAGTATACCCATGCAGCCGCCGTGGTGGTCAAGCCAGCTTGTGTTCACATAAACATGGGATGGCAGTGCCGTTTGTTACCTGCTTACAAGCTAAATGTGATGCTTCTTGGTCTGAGTGTTGCACAGGATTGGGTGCGGGGCTGCGAAACTAGAAGGTGGAAGTGGTAGTATCGATGGCCGTGAAGCAGACCTCTTGCCCTGATGCAACGCATGCTGAATGTTATGCTGCATTGTTTGGTGTTTGCTTTGCCAAGGACTTTGTTAACTTAATGCTTATTCTTGAAAGCTATGCTCTTGTCATCATCAACAAACTCAATCAAGAAGTGGATCTCTCCTCAATTGGCAACATCATAGTTGATAAGAAGAGGGAGCTAGGATTTTTTGTTCACTTTGAGTTTAGCCATGTCATTGAACTGGTACACTGAGCACGCTCTTTGTACAAGCTAGTGTTAGACTAGACTTCCCTCAAATTTGGATTGAGAATATACGCCCTGAGGTTGTGGTGGCCCTTCAAGCCGATTTTGTTTAATGCAAGTTGCAACTTCAAAAAGAAAAAAAAGATCCATCTCTCTTCTTCTCTCTCCTCCTTTCTCCCTCCTTTTTTTTTTTTTTTTTGAAAATCTCCTCCTTTCTCTCCTCTTTTATTTTAACTTGAAAATAAAAAAGTTTGACTAATTAAAAGTTATAAGGCTAATAAATATGTTTGACTAATTAAAAGTTATAGGCTAAAAAATTAAGGGTTAATATATGAAAAAAATGATTAAATACTTCATTGATTATTTTAAAATGACATGTATTTTGAAACAAAAAAAAAAAATACCAAATGCGACAAGTAAAAAGGAATGGAGGTAATAAGGTTGTTCTTTATCATAGGATTATTATTGGTGCAAGTAATAATTCTTAAAGATTAATCTTATTTAGATATATAATTAGTATCAAGATATTGATGTAATGGAAACTTTTTGAATCTCATACCATTATAAATAAAATAGTTATTTGTAGAGACAAATAAATTTAAATGACTTAAACCAAAAAAAAAAAAAGTAATTTCTGAGTTTGATGCAGTAAGCGATTCGAAGTATTTTGTTTAACGATAATATATATATATATATATCTCTGATTCCTCTACAAATAATACAAAAATCAAGAATTCAATTTTCAAACTTTATCAAATCTCAAAGTTTAGTACGAGAGTAAGTTTGAACTTAAGCTATTTGAGATCACTTGAGTAAGATTGAATGGATGGGTTAAAATTATGGCCAAAATTGTGGAGAAAATATTTCTGCAGATACTTCTACCTGTAGAAAAATTACTTGACAAAATGAGATACATTTGTTCAATTTGGATTACATAATGGCTACCTGGGATGACTCTTGATCTACAATGTTTTGTAGGYTGGATTAAAAGGCCGTACCTCCTGCTGGTATCTGGTGTTCCAGTAGAAATGGAAAAATAAATCAGTGCCTTTCAGCTTTTAATATAAAAAACGAAAGTCTGAATTTATTTCTCCCGTTGACTTTCTGTGTACCATATATTATACATTTGCAGAACCCAGCAAGACGAAACGGTACTTCCTCTCAACAATAAATAGCACAATCATCATCGACCTTGCACGCTGGTGGCGCATCAGCAAGAACCATAGGGAACAACACAGCACCTGTCAACAAAAGGATAAAGTGCAACTGAGTCGAATAACCCAGAAATGACGTGGTTGGCAAAATCATGGGCGGGTCAGAAACAGCATCACATAGCAGGAAATTTTCCATTAAACATACCAGTTGCAATCATGAAGAAGATAGCCAAGATATTAAACTGGGAATATAATTTCTTCATATTGAAGATGATGGCTTTACCGATTTGCATTTCAGTCGAATTTATAGACGAATATGTGACCTTGCAATTAATGCATCGGTGAGGGACAACATTGATTCCATTAATATTTCTCCATCAATTTGAATAGGTTTATCGTTATCTAGTAGATGAGTAAAAGATAACTTAATTTTAAAATCTAGTGCTTTTTCTTCTAAACTTTTTTCAATTAAATTGTTGGACCTATGAATTAATTTAATTGTCAAAGTTCCCTCTAGGAGCGATGTAGCATTACTAGATATGCTGCTGTACTGCATCATTGATTTCTATTGGCTAAATATTGCCATCCTTAATACGTGTCAACCTTTTATTGGTCAATATTTCAAATACTTTTTAGAAGAATTTAAAATTAACTTTTAATTATTTAAATAAATTATGAAAATTTAATTTAATAAAATTTTGATATTTTCAAATTGTCCATTGAAACTTGTTCATGAGTCTCAATTGAACAAGTTTTAACATGATTTATGTCATTTGGATCAATATCACAGGCCTAAAAGATTGAATTATTTCCCTTGGGCCATCTTTATATATTTGGACTTTTTTCATCCCTCAAATGTTAGACCTTTTTCCTTCAATTTGTTCCGCTTCTTTTTTCTTCAATTTGTTGAACCTTTGTTTTTCCTTCAACTTGTAGGACTTGTTCTTCTTCCTTCATCCTTCTTAGGTTGGAACTTCCCTTTTCTTTTCTTTTTTTTTTTKTCTATATATACATATTAATTACATAAACTTATTTCCTTTTACTTCGCCAACTTTGATACATTGATAAATCTTCTTATATGTTTTGTCTTTTGTTGGTAAATTACCTTATTATTACATAGTTAATTCTTCTATATTGATGCAACACTTATCTTACGCTTGAGGAATTTCAAAAGACATCCCAATAAGAACCATCCGACTTATTATTATTCTTTGGTAAGTTTTTCCCCCCTTTCGCAACCCTTTTTGTTTACTCCAATTTCTTTTCTTTTTCTTTCTTCCTCCCTTTTCTTATCTGCCCTTTGTGTTTCTTTTCTTCATTCTCTTCTTTTCTTGTTGCTTTTTTTCTATGTTTCTTCTTTTCCTCCGCATAGATCGGCTGGAGTTTGAATGGCCCAAGCCCAGCAGCTAGGCCCTTTTGCTTTATACTTGTCTCCTTCCTTTTTTTTTTTTTTTTTGGTCTTTTCTTTGCAAGCCGATTTGAGGTGCAGCCTAACCTGTGCAACTCAATCCGTATGTTTTTCTCTTTAGTTTTGTGCTTTTTGTTTTTTGATTTTTTTTGGGTGACCCATCTCTTTTCTTTGTGGGCCAAGTGGACGAAGCTCAAATGCGCGGCCCAGACATTGTTTGCGTGCCTTTGCTGGCCAGACGGGGTTGCGGCCCAGAGCCGGTGGGCCGGATGCGATTGCAGCCGTGGCGGCTTCGACAACTGTAGTGGTGATGAYGAATGACTTSTGCCTTCCATTTTCGACGGCCACGGTGGTTCCAAGTGTTGCAGCGGCGTAGATGACGGACCTCTCTGCCTTCTGTTTTTGACGGTAATGGCTGTTCCAGACATTGCAGCGGCCTTGACGAAGGACATCTCTCCCTTCTGTTTGTCTTTGGTCTGCAGCTCCCCGAGTTTTGCAGCAATGACCATGGCGGTTCTGCCTTCTATTTCTGTTTATTTTCAGTGATGGCCATAGTGGTTGGTGGTGACACAGACTTCACTGGTGAGTCCGAAGCTGCACTCGAAGAGGGCTACGAAGAAGAAGAAGATCACAACTCCGCAAAATTCTCCGCTTGCACTGCTGCGAAAGCCCTTCCTTGATGCCGATCCAGTGCCGATTGAGCTATCCTTGCCACCTAAAGAGCCTGCGGGAGAGTAAAATTCTTCGTSCTCATCGCCTGCACCGGTAGCTAGTTCCGTGTCTCCTTGACTTCGCCTGTAGTTGTAAACCTACAGGCACTCGGCGGAGCTTCGGCGAGTCCAACCTTCTTGAATTTGCAGCACTACCCCTTTTTCCTTTTTRGTCGGCACCTTTTTGTTTTTATTTTTATTTTTTTTTCCTTTTTTGTCTGTTTTCCCCCTTTTCTTCACTACTTCTTTTCTTTTTTCTTTTGTTTTTTCTTTATTGATGTTTACATTGGACTTGGGCCAGGCCCCCTTTCTTTGTTTTTCTCTTCTCCATTGGCCGATGAACTTGACAGCCCTTTGTTGCTTTGGTTGGGCTCGATTTTGGGAAAGTCAAGGTCCACTTCCTTTGTTTGATTCGGGCAGGGCATAATGCTTCATCGACAGGCCTTTTTTTATTTTTTGATTTTGTCTGACCCATACTTGCCTGCGCTTGGGCCTTTTCATTTTTTTCCTTTTTTTTTTGGGATTTTGCATCCTTTTTTTCTGCTTTTGTTTCAGGGTTGCCTTTTTTCAAACGTATTATTTTTGAACCTTTTCGTTTTGCAATATTGGTATTTTTCTTTTTTTGACAACTTCAAAACCTTTTTTTTTTTTTTTCCCTAAAGTCTCAATATACTTATCTCTTAGAATTTTTTTTGAAGGTCGTGCAATTCGAAATCCCTAGCAAATGAAGATCAAGGATTTTGAAAAGCCAAAGCCACACATCTTCATCTTAAACAATCGAAGGGGATCTCAATTTAAACCTATGACTTTGAATGTTCTCCCGGCAGTATTAAAATACTTAAATGCAAATTAATCATCCGGCGGGACGAATTTCAACATTGGTAGATGGTCTATCATGCTCCAAGAAAGTAGTCAACTCATCCTGCGTCTCATCGGCTATTGTCCTCAACTCATGATGCGAATACAAGATCCAAAAATTTCTATCTTCCTTCTACAGATTGCAATCTCGGTAAGACTTCTTGGAATGCCCCTGTTACGAACTTAAGCCAGAATACTTATACATGGAATTACTGGAGTGGCTGGAGAATATTCTCATAAAGCATAAGAACTTCATGACATGAAAATATACAATGCTATTTACGCTTCTTTCTTTACATATGATTACTATAGCAATGTCATGCACGTCTTTTGCAARCCTTAATGTTCCTCAACGAACACATTGCAGACTTCGATTGGCTTATCCATTTCACTTTGGGAGTTGACGAGTCTTGGTGATCTTCCCATTCATGCCTCGTTTTACGTTGAAGTGATCTCTTATGCCAAGGAGATTTACGATACCAGCAATGAGGACAACTACATGCTTCCTCAAAGCTGTAAGTTTCTTTCTTCCCTTTGGAAGGCTTGAAGACAGCGACCCACATAGAGTTTCTTTTGACCATTGGGTTCATTTTTTTTAAAGTACCAACTTGATACGCACCGCGTCCTCTAAGATCATATAACAGGCGAATTGCAGCAAATCTGAGGACGTTGAATAATCCTATAGGCATCGTGAATAATACTTGTCTGACTACTATAGAGTGGGAAAGCGAACCCTTCGATATGCTAATTATGCCAGAAACTTTGAGAAGGGAAGTATACTTGGCTCAATTTTATCTTGTTGGAGATGTAAATTTGTTCTTCCATGTAGAGAGGTCAATTGCATCTGTCTTAGTGTCTTTAAGGTGGCTAGTCTTATGGCTTTCAGGAGGAAATTCTCACTAGTTATACCGGCTTTGGCAAGTATCTACAATGGCTTGAGTAAGGTTTCCCAATCCCTATTTTGTAAAGGAGTGTCTTGGCCCTCCCCAATTCATTACGTGTACATGTGGATTGCTTAATACTTTGACGGTTATCACGAGAGTAATAGCTGCACTTTAGTTGGATAGATGGTCAAATTCCATGAAGAGAAGAGAAGATGGCTAAGTATTTATCTCTTTCGCAAGTAGAGACAATTTTCAGACATGTGGATCTTTCTTCCATGAATTGTAACTATATGATTGGTAACTTGTAGCGATCTTTGACGGATAAGGGTCTCTATCATCGACTTAGTTTGGTTACTTTGTCAGTTTAAGTTCTAACTTTTTGACCCTTCAGTATGATACCATGTATTTGATAGAACCTTTTAGTCCGTACAGATTTTGTTGGTAATCTGAATTTTGTCAAGATGTTCTTATTRACTTGAGGGAAAAATCTTATTTGTAAACGTTAGAGGATATTACTCGACTTTGAAAATCATCTACTCGCTTTAAGACACATTCTCTAGTTGTACTTCTAACGAAGATGTCAAAATCAATTACTATCAGAGAATAAAATACTTGGTGGGACTCTTGATCGAGTGGAATTGCAAGAGTTTCCTCTAAAGGAAAAATACATAGCAATTTCCAATCCTTAAGACCTTCTTTTGTGACAATGATACTACTTCTAAAGAAGTTGCAACTCCTTCAATGAAAAAGATATTGTCGGACCACAGGTCTAATTAGTATCCATGGGTTTCCAATTAGTTTTAAAGAATCCTAGCAAAAGGTAATTATTTGCCACATAGACTTCGGAACTATGGAGAAAAATATACTAAGTCTGGTTCGAGGATTGCAATGAGGACAAGGAAAAGGAAATCATTAGTCTAGGTGTTATTTGATTAATAAGGGAAATCACTAACAAAAAGGAAATTTTTTTTTTTAAGAAAGTAAATTTTCTTGTTTGGCTTGTGAATAATGTATTTCTTCTATTATTTATAAAAAATTATTAGCGCAAAATGGTCTGAGAACTTGCCCTTGCCTCGCCTGTTACGAGCTCCGTTGGAGTAATAAATATTTATTAAATAAAAAGTTAATATAAGAATTTTAAAATATTAAAAATATTATATTTTAAATTTTTAACCTTTATAATAAAAAAAAGAATAGCTTGATTCACCATATTTTTAATGAATTAGTTATCTGCATTTAAGTGGTATTGTAATCTTTTAGTTAAAAAAGAAAAAAAGAAAAAAAGATTTGCAATTCAGGCCTACGCAAGACTTGTATTTTGATTGCCATAATTTTTTATTTGGCCAAGCCTTGGGGTGGAAATGAGCTGAGCTGAGCRCAACTCAGCTAGAGTGGTTCACCTCAGTCGAATTTTGCTCAAATCATATTTGGTGTGAGCTAATTTTCTGGACTGAGGCTTAACTCATAAAGAGCTTGCGAACAACTCAAATTACCTCATTCATCAACTAAAGCATCGTAGAGATATCACTAGTGCATGTGACATAAGCATTTGAGAAATGTTCGAATCAAATCGTGACCGCTCCCATATATATAGTAAAATACTGAATTAGACAACGCAGCCACCCTAGGGTACAAAATTATTTTTGCCTCCCTCCCTTTCTCCCGCCCTTATTGAGAAAATACAGGAGTAAATCAAAGAGAGTAAATTACTATAATGACAAAAAAAAAATAATTGTGATTCAAACCATAGTTGTTTATATGAAAGCGAAGCCGTATGTGTTTCGCCACAATTTTGGATCCAGTTACCACACTCTTTGACACATTGGCAAAAACCATTTGCCTGGTAATGTGCAGGAGGCGATCTCATATATGCCACTGCACAAAGTGTTTTACATAGAACCACCCTCAAATTCTCAAGCTTCACTTTGCCTTTTCAAAGGCTGTAACTGATCCTGAAGATATAGTAACTGAATCATACCTTTGAAACATGTAAGCCACAAACAATGAAGCACTGAGAGTCACAACGTCTTTAGCAGCACATTGCTTGTTGGATTCACTAGGTGTTCCTGTCTGTGGTCCATTAGACCAGTAAAGATAATTCAACAATTCTTTACCTTTTTCTTTTGTAAATCTATCAAAGACAAAGACTTCAGGATCATCAAACACCTTAGGATCCCTCATCACCAACGTTTGATATCCACAAAGAAGCTCACCTTTCTTGATCTCAAAAACTGAATCATGTGAAGCCAACATGAAATCTTTTCTTGCTCTTGCAAATTGTGATGGAACTGGAGGATTAAGTCTAAGAGTTTCATATACGAAGGACTGCACCAATTCCATATCTTTCACACTCTCAAAACTCAGATTTTTCGCGTCTATTCCAATCTTTTCCCTCACTTCATTTCTTAATAACTGTTGTAACTCTGCATCCTCAAGTTTGCCCAAAAGACTAGGAAAGAAAACAGAAAATCCACCAAATGCATTGAATCCTAGAATGAATAGAAGATTATGAACTGCTTCTTCCTCACTGAGATTGAACTCATTTTGACCTCTTTGTACTGATTCTTTGCCTTGTTTCTTTACAAATTCGACAAGCTTGTTATAGTCACCTTGGACAAGCCAGAAAGGGTACGCAAAGGAATGGAGAAAAATTTCTTCAAGGGGTTGAAGGATGCCAATGTTGATGGTAGGGAGGAGCTGAAGGGCTAGCCATTTATCAAGGATTGTGATGCCAGAATCAGCAATTTCCCGGGAGGTTGAAGTATCAGCTCCGATAATGCATCGTGTAAGGAAGCTGAAGAGGAATTTTTGTAAGTGGGAAAGGTAGGAGGATGGGCCAGATTTGGAGACCTCTGCTTCAAGGGTTTCCCACATTGTGTCTAGCTTGTCCACCATTGTTGGTACCCATATTTTTGAGCTTCTTTTTAGGATGTCCAATGCAAAATTCTTGACCTGTTCATGGTAGGAGAAAATTCATATATATTCTACGCAAGTCCTCAGGAAAAGGAAAAGGTTGCTGCGAAGTAATATAATTGGTATAAAGATCCACCGAAATTAAGAGTAGAGCTTGCTACTAGTAATTTGTATTTCGAGAAAAACCCTATCCAGCTATTCAGGATGTGCAAATATTTGTATAAGAAATTTACACATTTCTCATCAAATTATCGATTGCGAAAATGTAACAGTAATAGAAGAGCAGGCTTCTTCTTCGTTGAGTCCGTCATACCTAAGGGTGCGCATCCGGTACCGTAAGAGCAAGATGGATTGTAGCAAGGTTTTTTAGTAAGCCTCAACCCCTAGTCAAACCCTGATATTTTGCATCATGCATGTGAACACGAATACAGATGCATGGCATACCATACAAAATTAAATCCACTACACTGACAAGTACTATTTTAGTACCCCACACACACTCGCATTGTCCTATCTTCTAGCCGGCCTTGGCTATGGGAATAGGACCATCTCTTCTGATTTACTTAGTAATTTAAGTTCCAGAAAGAAAGCAATTCATGCTTTGTTGTTATACRGCAACAAAGATAAAGACCTTGCATTCCAACCCAAAACATTTAACACATTTTTGTTTTCTGGAAGAAATCTGATCACGTGAGCACATCCACAATTGTTTCATTATTTATCCTCTTCTTTTTTTACTTTCCCAAACGAAATCATTAAGTTCCCCATAAATGCATTTCAGAAAGTCTTATGGAGTTAGAATGCTTTCATCATTAATCTATAGAATCCTGTACGGTCACCTTGGCTTAATTGTCATTTGAAATATAATAATTGGAAAGAGGGCAGAACAACCAAGAAGGACGGTGGGGAAAGTCGGGCAATTTTGTCACTTAGCACATCTGTAAGGTTTGAAGCCATAGATGAAAGAAAGTGCAAGAGAAGGATTTAAAAAAGCTTTCTCCAAAGCCTAATTGGTGCTAATAGATATTCGTTGAACTGTAATGGGATGGGGTTGAGTCAAGTTGTAGTGGACATTTATTTAACTAAAACTGAATAAAATAAAAATAACTTGCATGAATCCCAAGCTTCTGCTCCGTCGAAATATTTTTTTTAATTGAACAAAACACTTCACAAAGTGATTCTAGTTTTTTAATCGATGATTTATATTACTTTTTAACAAACAATTTGTGAAAGAGAGGTAGCAGAAGACAAAGGAAAAGTTACCTGGGAATGCTGAGGCTCAGATGTATCAAGATAAGCACAGACTCTCAGATCACCAGTGAACTTGGTACTTGGCATGAAATCTCCAACAAGAACATTGGCCTTCTCCACAAGCTCCATATCAAAGAGATGAGAGAAAGATTTCACATCAAGAACAGCAATAACATTAGGATTCACACCTAAAAAGAAAGGGAACGTAGGAGGCACATTGGTTCTGAAAACTGTGCTCTTGTGCTTCTCTATTCTTTTCCTGAAAAATGTTTGAGGGCCTTGAAACCAGAAGTAATCCAATCTGTCTGATATTGGCCCTAGCAATGGCCAACCATAGCTTCCAGGAATTGAGCGTAGTGGCAGGGATACTKGTGGTGAYTGTGCTGCTGATGATGGTAAAGATATGCCTGAAGGTGTATTCATCATCCTTGCCATTGAGGTTGAGGCAGACATGTTCTGGGGACTGGGGAGAGGGGGTCTGAAGCAACTTTTTGTTTTCTATATACTTTTATATATCGAGAGAGAGAAAATTTTGTTCACAAAATTGCCACTGGAGATAAATCATCACGTGACTGATTGTATATTACCCAAATATTCTACTCTAGACCCGATCTTCAAAATATGGTGTCTAAACACAATCTCCTTTTTATTTTTTTAATACACTGAGGGAGAAGATTTTAGTCAACCACCATTTTATTACGAATTCTTAAAATTATTTTCTTTTTTTAATTTTGAATGACTGTTTCATGTTAAAATGTGATCTTTAAAAATTATTTTTTGAATGAAAAAATAAAAAAAGTATATTCTATTTAGATTTTGACAAAAATTTTATTTTGACATTTAGTAAATTTGTTTGTGAATTAAATTATAAGTACTTTAACCAATGTCAACGAATGTATAAAATAAAACTAAACAAGAAAATGTCATCGTATGTTTAAAGTAAAATTAAACAAGAAAATGAAGTATTATTTAGGTAATTATTTTTTTAGATAATTCTTAAAGAGAAAGAAATAGAAAATAAGTTTTATGCATTTTAGCTACATGAGTGATTTGCTTGAAAATATTTTGTGTTATTTTCGTTATTTTTGTATTTTTTATTTAAAATACATCTTTTAAAATATGAAAGAGAATATATTTTTACTATTTTAAAAAAATAAAAATAAAGTCAACCCGAAAACAATAAAAAAAAGAAATCTAAATGTTTTTAATTATGCATTTTATTTAATCCACAAGAAGAACCTTCACAAATAGCATGAGATATATTATGGAATGCTCAGCTTTCCTCCGYATGATTGGGATGTGATGGGATCTTGTTTATTTCTCTTTCTATTTATTTCTTATTGGCCCGCAATGAAASGGTAGGTACACGTGAGATAGACATCAGACAAGAATCATATGACATCGCAAGTGATGTCAAGAGAGAAAAGAGAGTTAGGCTTGCTCGATAACTCCTTACACATTTAAATTTAAGCGGATTCGATTCTCATTTAATTAAATTTATTTAATAATTTAATTTTGAAATATTTTTTTAATTTATTTTATAAATTTTAAGTAATAATATTCTGATTTAATATATTAAGACGTTTTAAATTAGATTATTAAATTTAATATTAATATTTAAACATCATAAATTAAATATTTAAAATTTAAAAATTCAATTACTTTTTAAACTTCGAACTTATCATTCGAATTTCAGTCATTAATTTTATCAAATGAGGCCTTAATGAAAATGGAGGAGAGAAAACATAGAAAAGTTTGAGAGAAATGTTTATTAATTATCAAAGTCATCAAGATCAAAATTCAACAATTAACCAAGAATAATAAGTATACGAATAAATTTATCAAGAAATATTTAAATTTAAAATCTTAAAAAACTAASAAATATGAGTAAACGACTACATCTGGCAGCAAACCTTCGCATGGCCTTCAAGATAGATATGAGTAAAGTGGGACTACTTAAAATTCATACTGCATATTCTGATGTTCCCAGTAACATTGTGTCCCTAATCATGAGGCCGTGCATCTTAATGGTCACTTTCTCTTTGTCGATAAAGGGTGCCATCACATATTTTTGAGCTTTCCAGGGGTATATGACAAGGTGCTCCCCTGACGCAGTACCTCTTCATCCTGTGCTGTGAAGGGTTCTCAGCTTTACTGCGAAAAGCTGGAGCAGATGGAGGCTTGCAAGGGTACCTTCTGGACACCTCCTGATGTTGTTCTATAATTTATTATGCATTTTAATAATAATTTATATTTATATTGTGCATGAATCATTGTAAAAACACTTGACAAATCTATTGTATATCAAATGGACATCAAAGATCTCTATGAAACTTCAGTTGAAAACACTCAATTATTCAAAAAGGGATCCAGTTCATTTATAAGTTATTTCGTAATTAAGTATATAGGTTCTAATGATTTATATTTTATATACTTAGATTTGATTTACATTGTCAAAGCATTTGAATYCTTGCACTATATCTTCTTAAAAATGTATTTTCAAATTCTATTCTTTATGAAAAATATAGGTGTTTAATTTACAATAATGTTTCGGACCTTTGAAGTATCAATAGAAGTGAATCTAAAGTGTTTATACATTTCGAATGCATGACCGTACTACTTCGCCGTCCTAAGTACAAATATTGTAAGTCCGAAGTTCTTTAATGGAAGAGAATATGATTGGAATTCGATTGTCCGATAGTCTTGAGGATTGCGTCTGAACTTGGTTGGACTTAGAACTTATACTTACCTTTGGACGAAGTTGGTTGATATCAAGTCCGAACACCTTATAGTGTGGTCTTCATGATGTCTGTTAGTACATCGGATGTCCGAAAGTCTCTTGCATATACGTCCGGAGGTTACATTGAACTGAAGGTTTGGACATCGGAAGGTGCTTGTGTTTAAGTTCAATACCCCTCTAGTAAGGGTTAGAATAATACTTTGGATGCACCTCTATTCTGGTTTGGCTGTTCGAACTAGACAAATTTTTGTAAGAAACGGTTCCTTTTTTTTACCATTACACAAGGGGGTATAAGTAGGACTTAGAATTCCTTTTTAAATGCTAACTCYGAGATTTTAAAACCTACGAGTAAAGAAAACATCTTGAAAAACTAACCTTTGATTATTCTATACAAAAGTGCAAGGAATTGTTTAGCTTATCTTTGTGAAATCAAATCCGAAATCATCATTGTCTATCCTCACTTTATAGAGTGAAATATTGTAAACAACTTTATCTTTACTCTTGAGAAAAAGATTCCAAGGTTGTCTAGGAYTTAAAACTTTTGTTTAAAGGTGAATCTTKAGATGGAAAAAGGGTTATTGTGTTTACAAAATCCATTCATGGGTGAACCTTTGTGTTGGTTGTAAAAGTCTTTGTAACTTTTGACAGTGAATTTTAAAATCCTAAGAGTGTGACCCTAGGTAGTGGATATAAATTTCAAGGGGAACCGAACCACTATAAATCTTATGTCTATTGTATATTTGTTTCCTGCTATTAATTGCTTGTGTATTCATTGATCTTCATAGCATTTATTTCTCATCATTGTATGTAGCATTTATTGCACCGACCAAGAGTTTGATATTTGTACTCAAAAGGTGAAATATTTGCATTTATCACAAAAAAATTTTAAAACCTAATTTACCCCTTTTGAACACATTTCTCAATTGGTATGAGAGCAAAGATTTCTACTTTAAGGGATTAACATCCTAGAAGAAAATATCAATGGCTTATTATTCTTTCAACAACCAAAAGGGTTTTTCTACTAATAGCCAATCACTCTTGAAYGACACAAACTACATCTTTTGGAAAGCTCGTACGTGTATTTACATCTCTCAGTGAAATATGACTTRTAGATTAYTGTTACTAATGGGCCATTTGTGCCTTCCAAGTTTGTTGATAATGCTATGCTTCCAAAAGTTGAGGATGAGCCCAATGGTGATGATGTAAATAAGATGACTCTCAACTTTCAAGCGAAGAACATCCTATCTTGTGACTCTTGATCCTAATGAGTACAACAGAGTAAATGGATGTAAGAATGCTCATACTATATGGAGAATACTTGAAGTCACTCATGAAGGAACAAACCAAGTCAAGGAGTCTAAACTTTCCATTCTTGTAAGGGACTACGAATTGTTCAACATGAAGCCCAATGAGAATGCCACTGCATGTTCACAAATATTATGAACAGATCGAAATCACATGACAATGTGTATTCAAATAGAGTGCAAGAGGAAGATTTGGATACACACCAAAGTCTTGGGAGTCCAAGGCCTTAACTATTGAGGAAGGTAAAGATTTAWAGATGTTACCTATAAARTAACTTATTAACTCAYWCTTGACTTGTGAGATGAAATTAAAGAGAAGAAATGACCAAGAAGACTTGAAAAGTGGAAGAAAAGGGAATGTAGTTGAAGTGGTAGAATCCACTGAGGATGATCAAGAGACCTCTAGTGAAGAGGAATTGATGATGATGAACTTGCTATGGTGGTCTGAAGGTTCAAGAAAGCTTTTAGAAAAGGGAACTTCAAAAGATCATTCAAGAAGCCCTTTCATCCTCATAACATCAGAAGATGTTCTAAATGCAAGAGTACGGAGCATCTAGCGACTGATGGCCCTAATCTGATGAACCCCAAGAAGAAGGAAACAAAGCCTTTTAAGAAGAAAGGCTCATTACTTGGATGATGATGAGGAGATGACCATTCCGGTGAAGGTACAAGTGAAAGAGAAAATGTTTGCTTTTATGGCTATAGATAATGAGGTAACTAATTCTATCCTCTCTCCTTTAGATGATAATGAATATGATGCTCAATCTTTGCTCATCGATATGTATGATGAAATGAGCAAAATGAGCAAGAGATATAAGGACATGAAGATCAAAATTGAGAATTTTTTGAGTGAGAATGCTAAATTGCAATTAGTTAACAATTCTCTTGTTGACTCCATGAAATGCATTGAATTTTACAAATGTAGTTTATCTATGACTATTGATATGATCACTAAGGAAAATCATGAACTAGTAAAAAAAGTATTACCCTTGATTCTACGATGCTCGAACATGATTCTTTGAAAAGAAAGTTGATGATTTGAATGCTAGCTTGATCAAGTTCACCAAAGGAAAGGATAATCTTAATAGACTACTTGGTGTCCAAAGGTCTCTCTTTGATAAAAATGGTATTGGGTTTGAATACTCACACAAGCATACACATCATGCTAAACCTACTATTAAAAGAGTGGCCAATACTATGTCATCATACGTTACATCCATTGCATGCACTTATTGYGGAAAAAAAATGACATAATGCTACAAGATGCTTTTATAAGAAGAAAATTGGAAGTAGCATGAAATGCACTTGGGTAGTTAAGACTAGCAAGAYTTACCTCAAAGGACCTAAGAAAATGTTGGTACCAAATGTCTAATTTGATTAAATGTTGTAGGGATGCTTGAAKACTAAGTCTAATGCAACCAAATAGTACATAGATGATGGGTGCTTAAAGCACATTATCGATGAGTCTTCAATGCTTGTGAACTTTCAAAAGAGTGAAGAAGGATTTGTCACTTTTGGAGACAAAAGGTAAAATTCTCGGAATGAGTTGCGTTGGTGTGGGACCGCAGCCTATTATTGAAAATGTGATCTTATTTGATGACTTGAAGTATAATTTGCTTAACATTAGTCAATTATGTCACAATGGCTACAAAGTTCTTTTTGGAAAAGATACTTGTCAAATTGTTGATATTAATAATGATAAACTTATATGGATTAAAAATAGATGTGGTAATGAATCCTCCCTTTATTTGGAAGAACTTATTGCTCAAGATATAAATTCTTAGCTGTTAAACTTGATGATTTATATCTATGGTATAGAAGATTAGGACATGTTAGCATGGATTTGCCAAATGGTCTTTCAAAACACGATCTTGTTAGAGATCATCCCAAAATTAAATTTCAAAAAGATA
This sequence comes from Rhazya stricta, assembly GCA_001752375.1. NCBI lineage: Eukaryota > Viridiplantae > Streptophyta > Magnoliopsida > Gentianales > Apocynaceae > Rhazya > Rhazya stricta. The sequence goes on from MEJB01000022.1 coordinate 3,674,886, forward strand.
GTTTTTGATGCYTGCCAATATGGAAAACAAATAAAAAATTCTTTCAAGCCCAAAAAGAGGATTTCTACTTGTAAACCCCTTGAGSTTGCACATATGGATTTATTTGGTCTTATGAGGATAACTAGCTTAGGTGGTAAGAAATATGCATATGTGATAGTTGATGATTATTCTAGGTTTACTTAGGTATTATTTCTTGCTAACAAAGATGATGCATTTTGTGAGTTTGTAAAACTTTTTAAACATGTTCTGAACTCCATTGGTACAAAACTTATTTCCATTAGAAGGGAAATTGGTAGAGAATTTTATAAACAAAGATTAGACCTTCTTATATAATGAACTGGATTTATGCACAACATTTCGGCAGCTAAAACTGTAAGACCCTAAACATGGTATTCGAATACTTGGCATATCTTAGAGAAACTATAGAAGGACTAGTTATAATTGCTTAACAAAAATGAGTTCAAATATAAGTAAGAATTTTCAAACATATTTCTTGATATTTTCAAAATGTATAAAACACCCTTCCATAATTCTTTTCTTATCAAAGCTTTGTTAGAAATTATACTTGCAAAACTGTAATGAAAACAAGATTTTCTTTTATTACTAGAATTGAAAATTAAATTTCCTAGGATATTTTCTTCCTATTAAAACACTTAATCCATACATACTTGTCAAGGTTAAAGAAAAATCTTCATTTAAGGAAAATAATGCATTTTTAGAAAACCATGTCAAGTCATGCAAAACTATTTCATGAACAATGTAGAGTCAAGCGGTATAAACAGTTCAATAAATAATACAAAATTCACTAGGTTGTAACCGTTAGAGTTTTACTGATGACCCATCCTCCCCCAGGGCTCCACTGGATTGTCGGATGTCACACATAACAGTTCAATAAATAATACAAAATTCACTTTTGAGGACGTCAATTACATAAAGTCAGGTTACAATCCAAGACAAGCCAAAACTTGTACATGAGCAAGAAACAAAAACTAAGTATTGAGCTTCTCTGGTCCTTCCGTGCAACTTATAAACTTAGTCACCTGTTGCTAGAATATGAGGATAGAAGCTAATGAACAAGGTCCAACAAGTTCCAAGTGCGCGGTGTGCTTAAATCAAGCTGTAGTAATTCACAATTTGCGACTACAGATTAGGTGATAGCAAGAAAATAGAAAAATCTAATGACAAGCATGTCTATGCAACTTAGAAATTATTCCAATACATATTCAATAAACTGGACAACTTTAGATGTCAAGTATGTATGTGTAAATGCCTTACGTAAAAAACTGAGTAGTAAAATGCTTAGCTGATTTATAAAACATGATATGCATGCGATAATCATCGAATATACACTCCATGGAGTCAGTATTACTAGCCTTGTAACCTTGTATTACACATGTACTTTTAACCATATATCCTCATTAAGCAAGAAAGAGTACCCGCTAGCAGGGGAATACGGATCATTCTTCCCAGGGTTAAACCTCTTGACCAAGAATACGAGCATCCGCCAAGTACACAATAGGTACGTAGGGTACAACCATCTGCTCAACGCATTTTTGGTTTAGCATAGCGTAGCACCACCGGAAAGGTCATATGGTTATCTCGAGAACTAACGCCTCATGGCACAAGAAGTACTCGTACTAGTGACCAGCCAGCCAAGCACAGTACTTCGCCCGCTCATAATCACATAGATCTATGCAAGATCATCTCAAGAAACTTTCGTGAAGTTTCTCAAGTATCGCTTTCATCTTGAGTCGCAAATTTCAAGTCTTAGAAAAAAAGATGTCTCATGCGAAAAGATATATCTTTGGTTCAGATCGTAAAATAAAATCTTGAGACATATTCTTTTATCATGCCAATCACATATTTTGGGGAAACTGTAAAACAGAAGGAATTCATGTTCAAGTGTGCAGAAATTCTTGGAAATATATCTCGAGTATAAAACTCATGATATTTGTAGAGTTTAAAGACAGAAGAATTCATATTAAGGTATTCAAGAGTATTTGAAACATTTTTCTAGAGTAGCACAAAATTGCATGAATTTGGAGTTYTGAACGATAGAAGGAACTCACCTGATTCCACGAGTGTATTTGACTGACTAGCTTTTTTGATTTCCATGCCCTAAGAAAAACCCTGAAATAATTCTATTTTAGTCCTTTTAGTGCTTATGAATTTATAGTTCATGTGCTAGGAGAGATGTTTATGCTGTCCGAACTAATTCGAAAAAATAGTCATATCTTGACTGTTATATATCCAATTCCATTAAAATTAATTTATTTAATTTCCTAAGTGATAGACTTCCTAAATATATTATGAATTGATTCAAGAATGTTGCATCAAGTGACAAATATTTTCAGGAAGATAGGCTTTTGCCTAGACAATTATTAAACTGGCCTTAGCAATTATTTTGTTCATATCTTGCATTCGAAGAGTAGCTTTTTGTGAGATTAGTTGGAAAACTACCCTAAGTCTTTGAGAAACCTAGTAGGATAGATTATATTTCCTGAAGGGCTTGAGAAATTCCTAAATTTTATCTAAACACTCAAAAGGAGAGTGGGACTAGGCAATACTTATTGCAACCAACAATATTTATTATTTTATTTATATCTCGAGTTCTACAAATCCAATTTAAGTGAAATTAAGCTTAAAATAATCCTAAGAATCCAAATTTCCACAAACATAAAATTATATTATTTTTGTTGTTTCTGGATAATTCAAAATTGTGGTAGAAGAGCAGGGGTTTTTATGTTTAATTTTGTCAATGTTAGTGTTTTGCCTATATCTTGAGTTCTAGTTAGAGATTTATTTCTAAATTAATTCCATATATTTCCATGAACTTCAGGAATACGTAATGATGCATCAATTCATATATCAATATCAATCAAATTCTCTAATAGTGTTGAAAAATGAAGGGTGTAAGTGAAAGTCCAGGCTTGCTTGTTCAGATTACACTATTCCAAAGATCAGACTATATCTCTAGTTCTAGATTAGTTCTGTAACAAATTTTAGTGCTTTGGAATTCTAAGATCTATAGGATTCTATATATACAACTTTATTTTCAATCGATACAATGTTGAAGTCAAAAAATAGATAGGACAGTAGGATTTTGGATTTCCAGTCAATTTAGATAGAGTTTCATGAACAAACCATATCTCATCCAATACCACTTAAATTCAAGTATAATCAGGCTTGTTATGCTTATAAGATGTTTTTATTTATATCCATAATCATTTTTCTCACTTATATTCAAACTTAACCAAATCAGATCACTCATGTGTGAACCATCTTTTAGGTAGTATGTATAGCTTTGCTATTTACATCCATTCTCCATCTATTTTTGTTATATGTACACCACATCATTTCAGATTATACTTCAAATATACTTCAATCGATACACCACATGTATGAGCATAAGTCTTCTCAAGATCATAAATTGGCATAATTTTCTTGCATATAAAAAAATGGTTCCTCAATCGTATTTATAACTATCTACTCATACGTTTGTATGCATTAATCATTCAATGTAAATTTTTATGCTTCATATCAAGATCAAGAGATGCATTAACTTTTATATCATTATTACCTACCTGCTCTTAGCACAATGCTTTATGTAAACATACCAATAGATATCTAAGAGTCTCGAAATTATTATGCATAGATAAACTAAATTCATAACCATGCTTCCAATACTACCATCTATGTCATATACTTTCAAGTCATTCTGGCATTTCCATTTAAGGATGTATTCATACTAATATTACACTGTAATCATGCATATGGTCTTCTATGTTATTAAACATCTTCTTTTTAACATACATTTAGTATAGAATAGTTCTATTTATTCATAGCAGAACTAATTTTTCTGTTTCCTTCTCATGTATTTTGGGTGTCTATCTTTAGAAGCAAACAGGCCGCTCTCCATCTTTTTTGCCAACGAGCTCGTTTTCTTTTGATTTGGAAGACAGGCGATACGTTTGGTTCAAAAGGCATGGTTTTCAGCATGTCCCCAGATAGGGCCCCACTAGTTCGGCTAGCTAGTGAGCAGTTCTTTCGGGCGGATAAACTATGGATAAAAGGAGAAGCGTATATGCAAAACAAAGTCCTAAATGAAAACTTGAAAGAGGACAGCAACAAACTGTAACACCCCCGAATTTTACTTTTATGAATTTTTATTTGATCTCGTAAAATTGTGTGCCAACTAAGGTTGGACATTTTACATGTGGTTAATATTTTAAATCGTACGTTTAATAGGTGCTGAAATATTGTCTGTGTCGAATAAGAATTTTCATTAGTTAAAGGCTCGACTCATGGGCCTAGTTGTTTGTTAGTCGGAAGTTGGGCTTTTTATCGAAAAGAAAGCTCGTTATGTTTAATTGATGGGTTTTGGTTAGATTTGGATGGGAAGGCCCGACAGGTTGAGTTGTGGCCCAAAATAAAATTATAAAAAAAGAAAATAAAATATATAAGAAAATAAAAAGAAAGAAAAGAAAAGAAAATAAAAAGAAAAACCCTAAATGAAATCTTCATTTTCTTCCTCCCACTGCCGCCGTCATTGTTCACCCTCTGCCTGACCCTATGCTGCTTGTGTGGTTTTCCCTTGCTTCTCCTTCTCTCTTCCCTTCCTCCACTGCCGACTTGCTATCGGCCGCCGCACCAGAGCACACCGCCGTTCGAACGCCGCTCGTAGCGCGCATCGCGGAGACTGTCTGCTCGAGTTGCTGCAAGGCGCACACGGGAGATTGCCCGTTCCTCCCCGAGTCTCTTTTCCGACTTCCCTCTCTTGCTCTTAGACTCGGATTGACGATCTGAGGTTCGCACCAGCGCCGACCAAACGCGAAGAGGCCCGCCTCTAGATCCGATAAGCCACCTTCTTCTTCTTCTTCTTCTTCTTCCCGGAGTGATCAGATCTGTGCGATCATTCGCCAAATCTGCCGCCGTTGTCTTCCTTCTTTGTAGGAGCGACCGATGTGTGCGACACCATCGCCAGATCTGTCGCCGTCATCTCCTTCTCTGTGGGAGTGACCAGATCTGTGCGACACCATCGTCGGACCTGCCATCGTTACCCGTTTACTGCTCGGCTCAATCAGATTTGCACAACACCGTCACCAGATCTGCTGTTGTTGTGTTTTTTCTCCCTCTGCTCAACGAATTTTTCCCCTCGAACTGAAGCTAAAACCTTGTAGTTGGTCGTCATTTTGGTTCTCTGTCGTTGCTGCTCGGGTTGCCAGTTGTCCCTCGCCATCAACCAGATGCCGGGAGCTTGAGCAAAAACTGTTTTCTTTGCATGGACAGCGTCGGAGCAGAGCTCAGCAGTGCTGAACGCCATACTTTGTTCGTGCACCAAGGATTTGCTCCTGGTGTAACCTAGCAGTGCCCAGTGCCAAGCTTGCCCAGCAGCACCAGGCGCCCAGTGCTAGTGCCAGGCACCAGGCGCCCAACCCCTAGCGCCGGACACCCAGGTGCCGAAGCCYATGCGCACCGACGCCCATGCACACCGCTTGAGTGCACGTCCTAGGACCTATTGCCATTCCCGAGACATTTGGATATCATGAATGTAAAGTTGAAAACGTTAACATATGATATTGAGATTGTATAATTTGTACATAATTATGCCTGAAATGAATTGAAGAGAGAATATAAATTAGGTTTATACCGGAGCTAAGGAGTTGAATTATAACCTTAAAGACGTGATATTCGATAATATGAGAAGTAAATATGAATTTATAAATTAATAAAGGACATTTTTGGATTAAGCACATAATACCTAAGTTAGGACGATCGAACTAAGTAGACCCTCTTTCTGTAATCAACTAGGTCATTTCGAGGGCTTACCATAAGATCGGTTGAAGGAGTCCACTTCGCAACTTAAGTAAGAACCTGTTTACGTACAGCACTCCAAGTAAGTAATCCTCACATCTCATTTATGTTATGAATGAATGTAATTGAATTGTTTTGGTTGCTCGAACATGTTGTGTATGGGATTGTATGATGATGTGTGTAWAATTGTGTGGAATGTTAATGTGTTCATATCCTGTATTGTCAAATGAAATGTTATCATGTTTCTTATYGTGTACAGTTTGTCCAATGTTATGTTAAATAAGGTTGTACGCATTTCWTGTCATGAGCATGTAGTTAGAATTCTACATYACATTTGGCATGAGCCATTCACACACTTAGAAGGTAGGTGAATGGTTTAGGAAATGGAATTTTAAAGGAAAATGTAAAGTCTTGAAAATGCTAAAGTTTTCGRAAAGGAGTGTAAACCTAGCCACAAAAGATGTGAGTGGGAAATGGGGYGTGGGGGACCCGACCCTACCCTCTTGGAGGGTAGGTAAGAATGGAATGTTCACCTCCTTGGAGGTGAAAGAATGGAAAGAAAACCTTTTTTTTGAATGTTAACCACTTTGCGGTTCTACTGGTAGGAATGGAATCGGGTTCCAAATAACTATGGCCCACTGCAGAKCTTAGTGGCTAGGCGTTACACTCTAGTGAGCTCACGAACGAATGGAAATGGAAAGTTTTTACTGTAATTGAATTTTGAAGGGAATGTTTTGTAAAGGAATTTGAAAAAGGGAATGCTTGAAAAGTTTTCCATTTAAAAGGCAAGACCTTAAAATTTCACGACATGTAGGACATGTTCATGCATTCATGCATGAGGTTACTTACTCGGCATGCATGAGGTTACTTACTCGGCTTTTTAGCTCATTTCTTTCTCTTATGTTTCATTTCAGATGATGTGTAATCAGATGGGGCGAGGAGATCGCTTGTGGGCAAGCTATGATACCCGAGAAYTTATTTCGAACTTATTTTATGTAATAAGATAATTATATTATTTTTGAATGTTTTAAATTCTTGAGGCTTCCGCTGTCTTCATTTTTGAATGGTCTAAATTGTTGAGACTTCCGCTGTACTTCATTTTTGAATGAATGTTGAGTTTTAAATGATAGTTAATTATTTGAGAGTGGAATGATGTAACATTCTCGGGTTAGGATACGGTTCCTAATCTGGGGGTGTTACACAAACTCACTATTRGGGTCTAATTTGATYGTGATTAAATCAACACACGCACAAGTATATGTGGCCCAAAAGTTGTAAGAGTRAGTTGAGTGTTAATCCCATAAGGATAGTTAAATGAAAGGATAAATTTTGAAAACTTTATACAAAAGTAATAAAAATGCTGTAAAAATAGAAGAGACAAGTAATGGGATGCATGAAAAGTAAATGACTGAAAACAAGTAAATAAATGTAAAATGACTGAATAAAGTGTAAATAAAAAAAGCTGTAAAAAGTCAATGCCAGTAGTTAGATGTTAGAGGTCAGTTCTGGATGCTACAGCAATAATGAGCAGTCTCATATTCATTTACATGAATTGATTCGTAGTGCAAATATAGGAGATGTAGGGAGACTAGATCAAATTTTTATAGTTAATCTTCCCAACAATTTCGTAATGCTCTAGGATTGTTCATTGGTGAGGCAAGTGTCCTTATCTCTGTCATCTACTAAAATGCTATAGCAGTAAGTCACTGAAGGCTTAGAGATTGTATTTTTTTAACCTTTAGCAACTCTTTTGTAGATTTCACTTCGTACACAAACCATATGTCTATGGCTATGATAATTAGTTACTTTCCTGTTAATGTTGATTTTCAAAAGTGGTTAGTTAAGCTTTTGGCTTCCTAAACCTCAAATGGATTCCCTTGATATCTCGAAGTATTACACTCGTTAAGAACTTAGACAACCCTAATCTTAGCAGTTAGCTTTGTCAAGCTTTCTACCCTGAAGTAGCTAATAAAAGCACAGTGTTCTAGAAGAATGAAGAATTCAGAACTCATAAAAAACCCCATACTGTTCTGCCAAAGCTTGAAACTAATTACATTGAAATGTAAGAAAAATTGTGACTAAAGATGAATAAAGTTTTCACTAAGAGATAGGTGACTTTCTTCCATTTTCTCTAATCTAAACTACAACTAAAATAAAGCCAGTTAAGATGGTTCTTTCTGTTGAATAGAACCCTAAACTATAGTCTAAGAATTTGATTTCTAACTAACTCCTCTTCCGCTTAAAGTCTTGTTCCTTATATAGAGCTTGAATTGTTGTTGAGTTGGCAATTGCTATAGCATTTTTCTCTGATAGTTCAGTACTGACTCAGTAGACATTGTTCTTGTAGTGTACAGTTTTGGTAATGTGGTCATCAATACTTTTCTCTTATCTAGCCATTTCGGATAATGTTCGGAAGTCAACTCAAACAGCTCCCTTTATGTCATTCTCACCCATATTCTTCATTAAATGCAAGGCATTTGTGCTGCTTTGTTAGAAGGTGCTCTTCAGACCCGATCCTCAAAAATATGAATGCTGTAGCATTTTCGTTATCTTGCAAAACTTCCCTAAAGATCAAGCTTTTAAGGTTCAAATAGCTTCTTTTGCATTTCAAATATATTATAAAAAGAGATATCAAAATTAAGCTCACAAACTATGGTTAAGAGCATAAAATCATAAGGAACTAGTTAAAATTGAGCAAAAATAAGGGCCAAAATAGAGATGTTATCTATGGTTATCACCCCCAAACTTAAATCATTGCTAATCCTTGAGTAATGCTATAGCATTTTATTTACATTTAGGTAATTTTCTTGAGTTCRTTGTGTAGCAAAATGTGATTAGGCAATCAACAAGATTGGAAATCAAAAGGATCAACTAAAAGGTATTTGTGCAAAAGCCGAAGAAAGAAAAATCAGTTAAACTTAGTAAATATTCTATGATTTTCTTTTAGATCACTGGGCTTGTTGCTATAGGAAGAATTTATCCAGCAAAATTTTTGTCAAGAAGATTGTTGATGAAAATGAACTTGATCAAGAGAGTTTAGATTTAAACAACAGTGGGTTTTTCGCTATTGCAATTCAATTTTACACTTTTTCAATTGGTATTCTATTGTGTCACAAGTGCTTTTTGATGCAACGGCATACGTGAGTAGCATGAGCGCCTCTGGTTATTTAGCACATGTCACATCTTACGAATTGCTATAGCATACTCTTATCTCATTCCTCTTTGACGCAAAGCCATACATGGGTAACATGAGTTCCTTTGGTTACTTAGGTACTGAAAAGAACAAAGCAGTTCTTTTTTCTTAAGCTACTCTTTTTTCTTTTTCCACTAAACTTATTTTGAAATCTCTTTCTAAAAAAAAAAAAAAAAAACTCATAGCAAAAGAAATCTTATAGAAAATTCTCAAGTTTAAATTCAATGTTCAAACCCTCCTCTACTAAACCATAGAAAATCACGAGTTTTGAAAAGAGATTTGCACGACAGGAACAAGAATGACACCTTAACCTATTTTAAGTGATATATCAAACTGCTAAGCTACCTTAAACGATCTGGCTTCATTCACTTAATTAAATATTCAAAGAAGATCAAATTATACTATAGCAAAAGGGATTCATATCATGATTGCAAACTGAAACTCAATACTAAAACAAATTACCAAATACCAAATAGAAAATTTAAACAAACCAAAAAATAGCAAAGATCAATCCAGAAAGCAGTGAAAACATTGTTTCAATGTCATCTCAAATTCACCAAATTTTTAGAAAGAGGGTTCACACAACCCTTACAGTAGATCAGCAAGAAGAGTTACTCATTGGCTTTGCTATACTGTTGAGTCTTAGCATCATCCTCGGTCTCTTAATCATCGATTTCAGACAGCAATTCAGTGGGGAAGGTCAGATGGGCAGGCATGTTTGTCACCTTCAACGCCTTAATCTTTAACCAGTTAACATCATCATTTTTTCTCTACATAAGCCCAAAACTTAGCCATTTGTTCTTTAGTAGCACCTGAGACTGCTGCAACATTATCAACATCTCATTTATATTCACAAATTCACTACTTTGCTGACTAATGGGTTTTGCTGCAATTGGTTCGTCAACCTTATTCTTCATAACCTCTTCATTGTCCTTATTCTTTTCATTGTTGTCTTCCTTCTCAGATTCCTCCTCATATTCCTCCTTGTGAGATTCCTTCTCAATCTCTTCCTCCTCTTATATTCTTCTTCAAGCATCAACTCAGCAATGGTGGCTTTGCACTTCCTAGTGGCAGGGGTAGAATTTTTCCGAATATACTTGCAATTCTTGCTATGGCCTGTTGGTTGATGGGGCAGCATTTTTGACCGTCTCATCATATGGGCTTACCAAACCCCTTGCTTGTTGACATAAAATGCATGAATCTCAGCATAAACAATTCCACCAACATTTATAAATTGTCTGGTAAGAATAGAGTAAAACAACATCTTTATTTCAAGGGAGATAGTGTGATCATGGGTAGTTGGGGTGAGGTGAGGTTTAAGGAAATGATACCATATTTTTGCTAATGGCATGACTGAGGACCTCAAAATTGTTCTAACCCCAGTGGATGAGACGCTCCATTTCATCCATTCTACAGTTAGGGTCCTAAAATCTCTTCATTCTTGTCATGATTGACCTCACGAACAAATTTTTCGTGCTCGGATTTGCCGTTAGGAAGTCCATAGGCTTTGTTGATGACCTTTGACCTAAGCTTAACTACTGCTCCTCACACTATGGCCGTGCTTTCCTTCATATCTCTGAGGCTAGCATAGACTCCCTTACCAAGTTCAGCGATAGGTCTTCAAGGTGCTGAGAAAAGTCCTCCCACTTGTGGTGGGCTATTCCCTTCTTCACACCATTAATGAGTTCTGTTGCGCCCTTTACAAAGACAAAACCTTTCTCYAGTAGCAACTTCTTCTTCTTGAGGACGTCACCTAACCTTCTTTCAGYTTCTTTTGTAGTGAACCCTGGCATGGGTGTAGTTTCATTGGAGTGGTTGAGAGTTTTCTCACCATTGTTGAAGGTTTTTGTTACAAACTTTTTCTCTTTCTCTCTCTGTTTGATTTGCTGTTTGAGAAATCTTTTGGCCGATATATTTTCTTATTGAAACTCAATTGTTGCTTATCTAATTAGCCCTGATGGTTCAATCTCCAAGGATTGCCTTTTTTTTGATAATTCATCATGGCTTTTAAGTTCTAAGAATTGCAACGGTTGGATGGAGTGCTAATTTAGGCTTCTTTTGCTGACGACGAATAAGATGTTGCCACCTGTTTAACTTTCTACTGAAACATAGCTTCCATTGGTGTGGCATTTTCCTAACCTTTTGTTACCTTTTTGTCTTTTGCTACATCTACTTCTTCCTACAAAAGGCAACGAATCTGGTGTAGTGACATTCTAACCATAAAAAATTAGTGACTTTAAGAGTGGGTTAAAACTAAAATAAGGAAAAATAAAATAAACTAACTAACAATAAAATGTAATCAAGGCAGTACTTAGTTTACACTTCTCAGCCTGAATTTGCTATAGTCTCATGGTGTATTGCTAAGTGCTAAAGAAATTCTTTCTTCCTTTTGCTCTCTGATTTGATAATTCTTTAGCCTCTGCACATTGACTTGAAATGTACCTCCAATCCTATCATCCTTCAATTCCACTACTCCGTAAGCGTGCACCCTGATGACCTCAAATATCTTGACCATCGAGATTTCAATTTTCCAAGGAATAAATTTAACCTGGAGTGGAATAGAAAATCCTTTGACCTTCATGCAGTTCCCCTTTTAAATTTTCTACTTGTGCCATCATTTGGTCTTTGCCTTGTACACTCTTGCATTTTCATAAGCAGATTTCTAAATTCATCCATCTCATTAAGCTGTAAATTTGTGCGTTGACCAACTTGTTTTAAATCGAGATTCAATAGCTTGATTTTCCATTGTCCCCTGTGTTCCAGTTCAAWTGTCAAATGACAAGCCTTTCCATACATCAATTCGCAATTGGACTTAAAATTTTCTTCAATATTATTTTGATATCCCAGTTTGATACTTCTACCAGTTCGCTTAACTAGGAATGAYATGATGTAGCAATTTTATGCCTCATCCCATATCTTTTAAGAACTTTCTCCATCATCTTATTGCAGAAACATATTCCTTCATCACTGATCAAAACTCTTGGTGTACCAAATCTTGTAAAAATGTTTTTTATTGAAGGAACTTAACCACTGTCTTAGCATCATTAGTGGGTAATGCTACAATTTCAATCCTCTTGGGCACATAGTCTAAATCAACGAACATTTGGTAATGCTGCAATAGTAACTCGAGGTGGGTCATAATTGCAACGTTCTACGCTATTTACTTGCTGGGCTTCTGTCCTTAACTTTTTTCTTCCTTTGTTGAGGATTTTCTCATGGTCTTTGTCAAGAACAAATGCTTCATGAATTTGTGATTTGGCTTTTGCTCTGCTTCTCATAAACTAGCATTCCCAATAGTAAATGATAGCTGAAAAAGATTAACAAATGTTCAAGTAGGAAAGTTTACACAATTTGGCTTCATTTGTGTATATCCCCAGCAACATGACTAATATGAGTGCCTCTAGTTACTTAGCACAAGTCACATCTTACAAATTGCTATAGCATATTATTTTATCTTGCGTCAGAAGTGCCTTTTGATGCAACGGCATACATGAGTAACATGAGTGCCTCTCGTTACTTAGCACAATCACATCTTACGAATTGCTATAGCATACTCTTATCTCATTCCCCTTTTGATGCAAATGCATATATGGGTAACATGAGTGCCTCTAGTTCTTTAGGTACTAAAAATAGCAATTTGAAACTCAGCAATGGTGGCTTCCTTCTTAGGTTCCTCCTTATATTCCTCCTCAGATTCCTTCTCAGCCTCTTCCTCCTCTTCAGATTCTTCTTCAAGCATAAGCTCAGCAATAGTGGCTTTGTGCATCCTAGCGACAAGGGTAGATGTTCCCCAATCTTTTTGTAGGTTCTTGCTATAGCCTATTCATTGATGGGGGCCTTTTTTTCATCTCTTCACCTGGGCTTACCAAAACTCCAGCCTACTGACATAAAAGAAGAGTTATGAGAAAAGGAAAGAAAAGTTTTCCTTCTCTTTTTTCAGTACATGCATGAATCTCAGCATTAACTATTCGACCAACATTTATAAAATGTCTAGTGAGAACATAGTAAAGCAGCGTCATTCTTTCATAGGAAATAGTATAATCATGAGAGGAGGGGTTGAAGCGAGATTTAAGGAAATGATTCCATATTTTGCTACAAAATRTGTGACGACCTCAGAATTGTTCTAGCCCCAGTAAATGAGATGCTTCATTTCGTCCCTTCTAAGGTTAGGGTTTTGAGAACATTTTCATTCTTGTCATTATCGACCACAAGAACAAATTTTTCATGTTCAAATGTGCCATCAGGAAGTTCATAGACTTTATTGATGACCTTTTACCCAAGCTTGACTGTTGTTCTGCTCACCATGACCGTGCCTTCCTTCATATCTTTGAGGCTAGCATAGAACTCTCTTAGCAAGTTCAGGTAAGGGTCTTTAGGTACTGAGAGATATCTTCCCACTTATGGTGGGCTATTCTTTTCTTTTTGCTGCCAATGAGTTCTGTTGTGTTCTATGTGAAGATGAAACCTACTCCAATAGCAATGTCATCTTCTTAAAGACATAATCAGACCTTCTTTCAGACTCTTTTGTAATGAACCTTTGCAGGGGTGCTAGTTTTTTTGGAGTGGTTAGGCATTTTCTCACCATTGTTGAAGGTTTTTGCTGAAGCTTTTTCTCTTTCTCTCTTTATTTGCTTTGATGTTCGAGAAATCTTTTGGCTGCTTTAGTTTCTTATTCAAATTCAATCGTTGCTTATTTGATTGGCCCTAACAGTTCGATCTCCAAGGGTTGCCTTCTTTTTGATAATTCATCACGGCTTTTAAGTTAGAAGAATTGCAACGATTGGATCGAGTGCTAATTTAGGCTTCCTCTACTGATTAGGAATGAGATGTTGCGRCCTGTTCATCTTTCTGCTGAAACATAGCTTCCAGCGATGTGGCATTTCCCCAAACTTTCATTACCTTTTTGTCTTTTGCCATGTCTTCTTTTTCCTACAAAAGGCAATTAATCTGGTGTAGTAGGATTCTACTCTTTAGAAATTATTGACTTTAAAAATGGGTTGAAACTAAAATAAGAAAAAATAAAATAAACTAACTAAAAATACAATATAATCAAGGGTTGCCTCCTTTCAACGCTTAGTTTACAATCCTTAGCCCGACTTTACTGTAGCATCACTGTGCATTGCTAAGCACTAAAGAAATCCTTTATCCCTTTTACTCTCCAATTTGATTAATGCTTTAGCCTTTGCCTGTTGACTTGAAATGTACCTCAATTCCTATCATCCTTCACTTCCATTGTGCCATATCGGTGCACTTTGATGAGCTCAAAAGGTCCTAACCATCTAGATCTCATTTTTTCAAGGAATAGCTTTAACCTTGAGTTGAATAGCAAAAGCCACTAACTTTCCTGGAATTCCCTTTGTAAAATTTTCCGATTGTGCCGTCTTTTGGTCTTTTCCTTGTATAATCTTACATTTTGATAAGCGCCTTTTTTTAATTCATCCATCTCATTAAGCTGTAGGAGTCTGTGTTGATGAACTTATCTTAAATCGAAGCTTGATGGCCCATTGTGACTTGTGACTTGTGTTCCAATTCAAATGGCAAATGACAAGTCGTTCCATTGATCAATCTGAGAGCGGACATTCTCAATGGTGTTTTGAAAGTTGTTCTTTATGCTCATAATGCTGCTTGGCATTATAGGCATATTCAATCGCTCTCAGGACGCTCAAATTCATAGTTGCCTTGAGTATCGTGCCCTAGAGACGCATYATAAGACTATTCTTAGTCTATGTCCCAAGTAAGAGTTAAGATAACTAAAAGCGCRCAATTAAATCTTAGTCACTGCCTGAAACTTAGAATCCTAGTGAATCTGGACTCGTAAGTAAAGGTTACTAGTTACAAAATTGAATAGATGAAATCCTATATATATCCAAGTACTAGAACGGAATAACTTGGCAAAGYTGTCAGGAAAACAATTTCATCTTTAAACTATCAGGGTTCGGGAAAATAGGCATATCTTGGTTTCTGGCTGGCCTAAGCTTGTGAAATCAATTATCCTAGATTCCTAAAATTAAGGGTTTTCTATACATAAAAAAATGATGGCATGAAAAGACTTTGGTAAATGGTAAAAAGTTACAGAAAATAGGGTCATGATCAGAATTATAATAAACTGGCAGTAGTTAAACAAACACTCATAACTCAGGTTCTAGAAAGAGCTTCTTTGTAAAACTCCTTGGAAAATGATCCTAAGATTCTGAATAGCTAAACCAATTTACCCAAAAATGTACGAGCAATTGTCATATTTCACTAGAATRGCATGTTAWAATAGAAACTGACACAAACTGGAAGAGTTCAAAGATTCGATCATATCTTGAGTTCCAGAAATCCATTTCATGTGAGGCTGAGCTTAAAATGTTCCTAAGATATCAAGGTTTCTATCCAAATAGAAGAATCTCTATTTTGGTTAATGGATAAGTCATAAATGTATCAGAACAATAAGGTAAAGTCATTCTCCACCTAAACTGGCAGGGTTCAATCTTTTTTCTATATCTTGGGTTTTGATGGAGTTTTCTAGTGATATTGGTCTTATTAGACTCCTAAGAAACAGATTTATCCTCAAAGCACAACCAAGAAAGAATTGAGTAGGACCTTCGGTTAGTAAGAAAGGAAAAACCATCATTAAGGAATGGGTAAAGGAAGAAGGATAAACACTTACCAAGAAGAGAAGGAAATGAAGACAAGCGGTTGTTCAAGCCTTTGAAGCTTCTTGGAATATTTTGTTGCTTTAAGACATAGAGCACAAGAAGTGAAAAAGGGAGGTTGAAGGAGAGGGTGAGGCATCCAGTGGAGTGTAAAAGAAGGATGTATAGGTGTGTGTGTTTCAGTGAGTAAAGAAAATAGAAAAAGAAGAAGCGACTTTAAGGAGAGGCTTGGCAGAGGAAACAAGGTGAGGAAGTCTTAGGTGGCATGAGAAAGCTTTAAAGACAAGAGAGAGAAGATGACACATGGTGCTAGGTGATCAACAAGTGTCTAAGATAGGAGGATACAAATGGACTTAGATGGTCTTACATGTGGGATGAACAAGTTCCTCACGGAAGCCAAGTGTGCAACTCTTTGGACACATGGAAGAAGAGAGAACAAGTGGAATTGGAGAGTCTTAGTGGCTAAGGGAAGAACTCTCATTGGCAAACTTGGGAGGCAGCCCTTGCATGCATGCAAGGTGGCCAAGAACTCTCATGCATTGTTCTATTTGGATGAGGGGTATCATGGTAATTTTTCCAACACTAGGGTTTTGGTGCCGGTTTTACGATTTACCCCAGTATTTTCTGGATTTGTCCTACCAAAACAACCATGACCTAAGACTCAATTCTAAATAACTCTAAGAATTCTAACTAAAAGAGTTTAAATAAAATACTTTATACCTGTAAACATGGCTTACGATAATCTATAATCGATAGCTATTCGATAACTGGCTTGAGGGTTCTACGCAACAACTCCTAATTTTATTCATGAATTGTATCCAGACTATGTTCAAATTGTCCTTGTATTAAACAAACTCCCAAAGCTTAGTATGATAGGTTAAGTGGTTATCTAGTAAATGATTCAAATGATTTACTACTTGTTGTTGGTCGATTTCCATTTAAGCCTGATTTGTAACACCCCCAGATTAAGAAACTTTATCCTAACTCGAAAATGTCACCATTTACTACTGACACGAATTTACGAAACCCAAAAGAATTTAAACTAAATAAGAAATACTTAATAATAACCAAAAACCATTCTAATCAACAACCTTCTTAATCCATAACATTCATTTAAATTAACTTCAGGGTATCTTGGTTTGTCCACGGACGACCTCCTCGCACCATCTGGCTACACATCGCCTGCAATGCAAAATGAGAAGAATGGAATGAGCTATAAAGCCTAGTAAGTAAATTTTATGCATGAATGCATGAATATGCTCTACATGTCATGATCTAAAAAAGTCTCACCTTCTCAATGAAAACTTTCAAATCATTTTCTTGTATAACCTTTCCATAAAATCTTTCCTTTCAAAATGCAAGAACTTTGCAAAAACCTTTCATTCCATTACTTTCATGAGCTCACTAGAGTGTAACGCATAGCCATTAGGCTCTGTAGTGGGCCATTGTTATTTGGAACCCGATTACATTCCTACTGGTAGTACCATAGAGCGGTTAACATTCTTTCATCTCTTCACTTCCCCGAGGTGAATCATTACCTACCCTCCCCGAGGGTCGGTTCAGGTGCGCCAGTCC
This sequence comes from Rhazya stricta, assembly GCA_001752375.1. Classification (NCBI taxonomy): domain Eukaryota; kingdom Viridiplantae; phylum Streptophyta; class Magnoliopsida; order Gentianales; family Apocynaceae; genus Rhazya; species Rhazya stricta. Next base: position 3,692,106 of record MEJB01000022.1, read on the forward strand.
TCCACGCTCCATTTCCCACTCACATCCTTCATGGCTAGGTTTACACTCCTTTCAAAAAATCTTAACATTTTCTTGAACATGTTACAATTTATAAAACACATTCCCTTTCAAAACTTTATTTCCTAAACCATTCATTTTCTAAATGTATGACTGGCTCATGCCAGGAATGATGTAGAACAATAACTACATGACCATGATATGAAATGCATACAACTGTATTTAACATGCCATTTGACATCATAATGGTACAAGATATGAAACACGTAAAAGCATTCCACACAATTAACACATTTCATAACATAATCCTATATCACCACTACATAACACACAACAAAAGAGATAGGCAGGTATGGGGGTCTACTTGCATAGAATCTCATATTCAATAACAACAATACATATACGTTAATGAGAATGTGAGAGTTTACTTACATATAGTCCTTAATGAATTTGTTTACTTTTGCTAGCGGGGTGCCTTGGTTATCCACAACGTTAATGTGCCACAGTATTCTAATATTATTATACAAAGAATATTCATCTGAAACTTGTTTAACAAAACACATTCATTTAATACAGGTGTTTACCGTTAATACCTTCATCGTTTCTCCTATAGTGACCTTAACCAAACAATTTCTCAAGATGAATTTCCATGTCAATAAAAATCAAACTACTAATAGTACAATTTAATTTCATGACTCCTAATTTGTTCTTAAAATAACAATAATAATCATAATCAGAATATACGTTGTTTTATCATACAACTCTAAATTTCACCCTAAATTATATTTTAATATATTTCTACAATTATATCATCCTTTTACTTAATCATACTAACTTAAATTTCAATTAAACATATTCCATATTTTTCCTTAATTATTATTACATAACACAAAACTTAGGCCATTCGGTTAATTTAAATAAAGAAACTAAGAAGTCACCTTGAATCCCGAACCTTAGGTGTGGTATCGAGTCTAAGGTGTAATGGCGTCAATCATGCTCGGGAAGAAATACGCTCCGGACATGCGAACGGTGGTCTTGGTTGCACACGTGCTGCGCGCGCACTACTGGCTCAAGCGGACGGTGCAGGGTGCCTGGTCGCCTGGGCACATGGGCACCAGGTCACTGGGCATCTGGGCGCCTGGTCGCTCGGCCTCTGAGCACCTGATCGCTGGGCATCGGAGCACCTAGTCACCGGGGCATCTGGGCGTTGGGCGCCAGGTCGCCGGGTGTTGGTAGTGAAGAGGGGAGAGAGAGAGAGAGAGAGAGAGAGAGAGAGAGAGAGAAAGAGCGAGAAAGAGGGTGGGAAGGCCGATATCGGTGAGGGCAAAGGGAGGAGGCACTAGTTGGTGGCGGCTATGGTTAGGAGGTTTATGTTTAGGGTTTCTTTGCAAAAAAGCTGAATAGTAATCTTCATCTTTAAATAGTTTTTTTTTTTTAAAGCTAACTTAACCCTAACAAAAATCTCTTCGTGGGCCATTTTTATTACTTAACCAACTAAGCCCAACCAAATTAAAAATATTAGTTTTCTTCTAGCCCAAAATCAAACTCCAAATCCGGTTTTAGATTTGAATAAGAAGAGGACGGGCTCTAGCGGGTCAAGTCTAAATTAATTAACTAATACTTTTATAAAGTAAACTAATAAAATTTCACCTTTAAATAAACATACTCAAACATTAATGCATAACAAATAATAAATCAAGGAAATAATTATTTATTTTTGATTGGCACATCGAACGTTACGGCCTACAAGTCCTTTCGCCGTAAATTAATTAATGTACTAACAATCATGCATACAATCTAATTAGTGGATTAGAATATAAATTATCTATATATAAGGTTCGAAAGGAAAAACAGAAACTAAATCTCGGGTTTTACATGATTAGCACACACATGCAAGTATATGTGGTCAACAAGTAGTCTAAAGTGAGTAATCATTCCAACGAGGATACCTTTGTGTCAAATAAGTATAAAATTTCACATAATAAAGATCAATAATGAGGTAGTATTGGACAAGTAAATAAAGTAAGAGTCAATCCTGAATGTTGTAGCACTAAAGAACAAAATCGAGTAATTTCTTACATGAAACTACTTAATATGCAAATGTAGGGTTAGTAGGAAGTTCAACCATATGACTATGGTGATCTTCTCTATAGTTCCACAACAATGTAAGAAGTTCTTCGATGAGACAAGTGTCCTTGCCTTCACCCAGTTCTTGAATGCTGTCTCTAAGTATTACTTAGGGTTTAAAGATAGTTATTTCTTAAACCCTTAGCAACTAATCTGGAAGATTTCACCATCTCATTGGCCATATGTCTATGGAAATGATATCTGGTTACTTTTAATGTTGATATTGAGTTCTTAAAGATGCTTAGGATAAGATTTTGGCTTCCTTAACACCTAAATAGTTCTCTTGATATCTTAAAAGAGTTTTACTCAAAGACAATAATAGATTATCCTAATCCTCAGCAATGTAGCTTTGTCAAGCCTTGCTGCTATTAGATTGTAAGGAAACAGTTTATATAGGGAAATTTGGGATTCATGCTCAGAATATGGAGCTTTATGACTAACAACTTGCTAAACTCTCCTTCATTAAACAAATATAAAGAGAAAATATGATTTCTAAAGAAGAAAATTATATTGAGTAATGAAAGTAATTACACTAATACTTGACGAAGACTTTCGTCTAATCTTCCTTAGCGAAAATAAGTAGCAAAATTAAACTACAAGTGGGTTCTTCTATCTAAGGAAACCCTTAATTCTATGCCAATCTAACGTTTTATTCTAATGTTCACTAGCTAACTCTGGTTCTTGTCCAACAGATTTCTTCTTATRTAGATCGACTAGGGTTGAGTTGGCACTACAATCGCTTTCACCCTCTCTACTAGATGACTGATGACTCAGCATTCTTTGTCCTCTGATGTCTATTTTGGGAAATATGGGTCATTTCTCTTTTGTTGTCCAGCCACATTTCCTATACCTGGTTCTCTGAGATTTGGATGTTATAGCATTATCTTCATGCCTATAGATTCCTCAARTAAACTAAGCTTTTTACAATACACAAGTAGTTTTCAAGGGTATAAATGTGACAATGAGTAACATGGTTACTAACTCGTATTAAACAAGAAAACAGAGGAATATATAATTAATCAAAGGTAAAATACTAAAGTAATAAGTATAAAATAGACATAAATTGGAGTTCAATATGGAATAAAACTTAGATATATCATAAAACCCTAAAGCCAGCTATCACATAACTGCCGGTTTTAGACTCTCAAAAATGTAACTATTTGAGCGGAGTATTTTATTTACAATTTTTTTATTCTAAGGGTTATCTAAAATCAAGTTGTGAGTCTCTTTTTTTCCGATAGAATGAATATGGACAATACTAGAGTAATTCGAAAAAGTCCACATCAAAACCCTAATCACAAAATTACCGTATTGCCCCACACCCGATGGATCAATGCATGAGAGTTTCAGCCGCCTTGCATGCATGGAAGGAGCCACATCTCATGATTACGTATGGGAATCCATCGTTGGCCAGTGTATCAATTGATGTCGGTAAAAATCCATTGATTGTAATTATGTGCATATTTTCACCCTTTTGAATATGATGAAATACTACTTTGTACTATTTTTCCTTGAACATTGCTTAAATTCAAACAAGTGACTTTACCTATGCAATACTATGAAATTATAGAATTCATATGCTATTACTAAGGCAAAATGTTCTATTTTGTACGAAAAAAGATTCTATATATGAAATAGAAGGACCTGATGAAAAAGTGAAGAGTTGTACGATATTGCAACAATGGAGTGCAATGGTGTAGAAATGTGATGCTGCAGCAATAGCAAAATGAGAAGAAAAGCATATAATGTTTGAAGAAAGAAAGTCAAGAAAAAAGGAAGTCATCAGTGGAAAGAGAGCAAGTCAAATCTGAAGCCAAACAAAAAAAAAGCAAAAAAGTTAAAAAGTAAAAAGAACAAGTAGGTGTTGACAGGAGTAGAAGAGGGGCCTATACCTTTCTATGACACCTTTTTTGTCAAGCTTCCAAGGGAAGCTTCAATAGACAAAAATGAGAGAAGACAAAGGATAGAAGCCATTCAGCAGACATCACAGAACGACGAAGAGGGAGAAAAAATTGAGAATAAGAGAAGAGAGAAAAGAAGCAAGAAGAGGATAAACCTGGAAGAAGAAGAAGAAGAAGAAGACTTCAAGAAGGACTTAACCATTAGGCTTCGTCATCCACTTAAGGCTTTGATTCTCCTTCTCTTAGTGATTATTTTGAGATGCAATTTAAGATGTTAAGCTTTGACATTATGTATTTCCTTACATCTAAGAGGATGAACTAACTTCTTAGAGGTTAGAGTTTGATGAACCAATGTATTCAATATTTATTTGGGTGATTTGAGTAAGGTTTGCTCTTTATAAATGCTTTACTCGAGGATATCTATTGTTTACATTCACTATTTTGTGGCATAATAGTGTTTTTTCTTGAACTCCGAAAGGTAGTAAAAGAAGTGAAAAACGTGAGTAGATGTGGGTTTGGTTATCTTGAGATAAGGTTTAATACTTTAGGATTGCCATTGAATATTAGAGACATCTATGTTCAACCCAACCATTAAATCATATGAGACTTGAACTTTTATTCGTGTTCCTTAAGCTAAGTAACTATATGACAGGTAGAAAAACTTAGTCTAGTTGGAACAAAGACCAACAAACTGAAAGGGTGAGATCATTTTTTGTCACGATTTGCGTAGCTAAGCCTTTGCTGTATCATTGTTGTAGCCTGTCTTTGCTATGTCATTGCTATAGCCTGTTTGCAACATTGATGTTTTGACTTCTTGGACATTAGTATATTGGGGATTCTTAGCTCTAACTCACTTTTAAGCTCTTAATCATCTCGTGTGTGGTGATTACTATGATTTGTTTTCAAATCCATGTGATTAGATAATTTTAGGTTATTTTACTTTATTTTCATGACAACCTACAACTATTTGATTTTATTAGGAATTTAAAACATCAGTTTTGAACCAACAATCCTTGTGGGACGATACTCTTATTCACTCTATATTACTTGTGGCGTGTATACTTGCATAAATGAAGCTTTATTGCGTATGCGATTTTGTCTATCATCAATCAAATAGAATTTATCTTCCTTTTTTGTAGATTCTTCTCTCTTTATCTTCATCTGGTTAGACTTCAATTAAGAAAAAAACAACAAGACTCCAATTTGAACTTTTCTTCTTATAGCTAACTTTGGCTTCTCCGCCAAAGGCCTTTATATATAAGACAAACTTCCATTTTAAACACTCATCTCATTCTCTCTCGAAATAAGACACCTAAGAATCTCCAGATTGACTTTGTTTTCTTGTTTTATTTCATTATCTACCTATTACCGGGGAACATGGCTTCATAATTAATGTAAAATTTCCAGATTAAGAAACTTTATCCTAACCCGAGAATGTCACCATTTACTTACTGACATTAATTTGCAAAATTTTGCAAGAATAAAAATCTTGAAATTTAAAAAAGAAAGAGATTTATAAAAATCTCAGCAGAGTTTCCTATGTAATTTCAATAACTACTCCCTGTATACATTTAAAAAAATTCTCAACATTTTCAACACCCATAAAGAATATACATTCCAACCCAACAAACATCCAATACGATAAGTAATATTTTTCAACAAATCCCTTACCAACCTAACATTTATCAAAATGGAAATCTGCAGAAACCAAAAGAATTTAAAGCACGATAGGCTAAAACAATAAAGAATATCTTAATAATAACACACATAAACCATTCTATGTTATTCAGTAAAATTTATTTAGAAAATGCTTCAGGGTATCATGACTTGCCCACAAGAGACCTCTTCTCACCATCTAGAAACACATCACCTGAAATGTAGAATGAGAGAAATGGAATGAGCTAATAAGCTCAGTAAACAAATCTCATGCATGAATGCATGAATATGCCCTACATGTCATGAATTATAAAATCTCACTTTCTTCATGAAAACTTTCTAAAYATTTCCATTTCATAACCTTTTCATAAAATCTTTCCTTTCAAAATGTAAGACTTGTAAAACCTTTCATTTCATTACATTCGTGAGCTCACTAAGTGTAACGCCTAGACATTAAGCTCTACAATGGGCTATTATTCGTTGGAACCCGATTACATTTCTACCAGTAGAGCTGCAAAGTGGTAATATTACATTACTTTTCCTTTCATCTTTTCACCTCCAAAGAGGTGAACATTACATTTCCCTATCCTCCAAGAGGGTTGGGTCGGGTGCTCCGGTCCCTCACGGCCCATTTCCCACTCACATCTTTCATGGCTAGGTTTACACTCCATTTCAAAAATCTTAACATTTTCCTGAACATAATACATTTATAAAATTCATTCCCTTTCAAAATTCATTTCCTAAACCATTTGCTTCCTAAATGTATGAATGGTTCATGCTAGGAATGATGTAGAATTACTACAACTACAAGCCCATGACATGAAATACATAAATTGTATATAACCACTGTTCACATAAAACAATACAAAATATACTCATTATATGAAATCATTTAATACAATATAGAACATTCCAATACGGTTACCACATAACACATAATGAAAAAGGTAGGCGGATATGGGGATTTACTTGCATAGAGCTCATAAACAACATATCCACTTCACCACAAAGGAATTTAGAAGCATAAATACATATGCATTAATGGAATGTGAGAATTTACTTATTTGGAGTCCTTTACGTTAAAGGATTCTTATTTAAATTGCGAAGTGAAATCCTTCGACCGTTCGCAACGCTAAGATGCTCGAAACGACCTAATTGTGATTACAGAAGGAAAGTCCATTTAGTGCAATTGTCCCAACTTAGATATTAAGTGTTTGCTCCAAGAATGTCATTTGCCAATTATTAATCCATACTTAATTCTCACGTTAGCAATTATCACTTTTTTTAAAGGTACAATTTAAACTCCTTAGCTTTGGTATCAAATCTAATCTATGTTCTCCCACCAATTCACTTTACGACATAATTGTATATAGGTCATAAATTTCAATATCAAATAATACTATTTTCACCTTTAAGTCCACAAAATCCAAGTGTCGTGGAAGTGGTGTTGGGCCCCGGGCGCAGGGGCAATAGCCCTGGGCCCCTGTTGGTGGGCACTCCCAGACCTGGAAACTGGCGAACAGCAAGCTAAAAACCCAGCTTCCAGTGACTATTGTCTCAAGCACTTCTTCTGGTGAATGAAGGTGGCAGGTAGCCGAGGATGGACGATGCGAGTTAGACTCGCACGTCAAGCCGGAATGGTGTAGCAGTGCGAGAGTCCAGACCAGGTCACGAGGGAGGAAGAAAGAGGGAAGAGATGGCAGATCGGTCGAATCTAGTGGAGGACCGCTTCGTGCCGAGCAGCTATGGATCTGGTAGGCCCGGATCGTGAGCCTCTGGCAGACAGCTTGGTCAGCAATGGCGCGGACCACAGACCGCCGATCTGAACCCGAGAGCGAGAGAGAGAAAACTAGAGGGGTCTGCTCGACTCAACAGAACCGAGCAGCCTCCTGGTGTGCGGCAATCCACAACGACACGATCCAGAAGGGTGGCAAAGGCGGATGTAGCGACAGCAAACAGCACGGTTGCTAGAACGATTTGCTTCAATCCGATAGAGAGTTAGTACCCATTGCGCAGCGGCGGTTTTCCAACGGAGAAGGTAGCAGCACCGTTGAGGAGCCTTTGGTCAGCCATAGCGAAAATCTAGAGCTTCACAGCTGCAGTTGTTCGGCCTAGCTGCGTCGCGGCCAGAGTCCTCCAAACAGCTAGGTCCGATGACTCGTTGCGAATCTGGGCGGCATAGCACTCGATGATGATTGGCGGCGTCGACAAAGAGAGAAAGAGAGGCAGCGAGTGTGGCGGGGAGGGGTGTCAGCGGCGGCAACAAGGAGAGGAAAAAGAAAGGATTTTAGGGTTTTTCTCCCCTTTTTCCCTAAAACTTAGGCCCTAACCCGAATCTTTCGGGCCTTCTCATTCCATAACTAATCCAGTCCATTAAATTAGATTCTACGGAGTTTTTCTTTCGTTAAAAATCTAGTTTTCTGAATGAAAACAAATATGCCCAACAAGCTGAGCCTCTAACCAACCGAGGATTCTAATCTCACAAACACGATAATTTCGTACTTATTAAATGTACAATTAAAACAATAACCACGTAGAACATTATCGAACCCTAGTTGGCACGCAAATTCACACAATCAAACAAAAATTAATAAAAAATTTGGGGTGTTACAATACCCTACCATCTAAAACAAATTTCGTCCTCGAAATTTAGGATTCATCGAACAAGTGCGGGTACTTATCACGCATTTCCTCCTTTTGTTCCCAAGTAGCCTCCTCAACTGCATGATTCCTCCAGAGAACTTAACCAGCACTATCACCTTCTTCCTCAGTACCTTTTCCATCCTTTCCAATATTTTCACCGGCATCTCTTCGTAAGTTAGGTTCTAACGAAGATCCAATGCTTCATAACTAAGAATGTAAGAGGAATCCGAAACATATTTCTTCAGCATGAAAACATGAAATACATTATGTACACTGATAGGGTTGGTGGCAAGGCAACCCAACAGGCTAAGTCGCCCACCCTTTCGAGGATCTCAAAAGATCCAACAAATGGAGGGCTCAACTTCCCTTTCTTCCCAAATCTCATAATCCCCTTCATAGGCACCACCTTTAGGAAGATTTTGTCCCCAACTTCGAATTCCACCTGCTTCCTTCTCTTATCTGCATAACTCTTCTATCTACTCTAAGCAGTTCTCATCCGTTGATAAATCTTTTCAACTGCTTCTACGGTGTGTTGCACTATCTCGGGACCCAACAACTTCCCTCAACAACTTCATTCCAATGAACTGGCGACCTGCACTTCCTTCTGCAAAGTGCCTCATAAGGGACCATACCAATAGTAGCCTGCTAGCTATTGTTATAGAAAAATTCCACCAAAGGAAGGGATTCATCCCAAATTCATCAGAAGTCAATCACAGAAGCTCTTAGCATATCCTCCAAAATTTGATTTGTCCTCTCTGACTATCCATTCATTTGTGGGTATAAAGTTGTGCTAAACTTTTAATCGAGTACCCATGGCCTTATGTAGGCTCCTCCAAAATGAAGACATAAATTTTGGGTCATGATTAGCCACAAAATGGATAGTGGGACATGATGAAGTATGTCAATTTTTTCTACATACGATTCAATATACTTCTCTATATTATAAGTAGTCTTCATGAAAAAAAGTGTTCGTCTTAGTAAAACGATCCACAATCGCCCCAAATGGTATTATATCATTTCCTCATCCTAGATAAACCAGCAATGAAATTCATACCAATTTGTTCCCATTTCACTCCGAAACCATGAGAGATTGCAAAAGATTGAAAGTCGTTAATGTTCAGCCTCATCCTATTCGCAAGTAAGGTAATGCTGAAATAAAATATACTATGTCATGGCTCAATTAAAATATATTATGAGCTTCTTCAAAATCTCTTCCTTCAATTCCCTATCATTAGGTACAACAGCCTATCGCCATATTGAAGAGCTCCGTAGAAATCACAAAATTCAAATGTTTCCTATCAGCAATTTTTTGTTTCAACACTAAAGGATCTTCTATATATAAAGCTCTTATCATTTAATTGTCTTGCGACATAAATAATCACTTGGCCATGTTGCATCAAGACACAGCCCAAACCTTCCCTTGAGATATCACTATATATCACAACTCCTCACAGCTTTGGGGAATTGTTTTGGGATTGAAGTGATTGTTAGTCATTTCCTTAATTCCTCAAAATTGTGTTCACAATCTGAATTCTAGAAAAACTTTGTGTTCTTTCTAGTAAATTGAATCATGGGCGAGAAAATTTTAGAAAAATCCCTTTTCAAATCTTAAATAGTAGCCAGTTAACCCAAGAAAACTATGAACCTCACTGACATTGGTAGGTGTCGGTCATTTCCAAACTTTCACAATTTTAGTGGGCAACTATAATACCTTCATTGGTCACAATATGTCCTAGAATAGGGCGCTATTCAATTAAATTTCATACTTATCAAATTTTGGGAAAAAAGTTTCTTGATCTTTAAGTGTTTATCATACTTTTCCCTAGATCGAGAGCAAACCAATATCTCGTCGATGAAGACTATGACGAATTGATCCTTGTAGTCCTTCACATCCAAGCATTGGTTAACCTAAAAAAGACGTTACTAACAATTTGTAATAACCATAGAAGTTTAAAAAGGCAATCTTTGAGATATTCCTCTTCACTAACTCTCGACTGATGGTGGCTAGATTACAGATCAATCTTAGAAAAATATATAACACACTGAAATGGGATCAACAATTAATCAATCCTAGGCAACCAGTACCTATTCTTTACTATCACCATGTTCAACTTTATACAATTTATAAATAGCCTCACAGATCAATTTTCTTCCTTATGAATATCACAGGTGTACCATTTATAATTCCATTAGCTGGACTAGTTTCTCAACTAAATCTCAAAAATTTCTTGGAATATTAAGAGAACACTAGATATTCAGTTGTATTTTAACTTTTCCCTCAACTAATCACATTTTGGCCTTTTATAATTCTAGAAAATTCATAAACCCTATTTTATATATTGATAAGCTTGCATATATCACCTCTTCATAAATTGCGCTACATCCAACTTACCATATTTGTGCTAGAATAAAAATTTTGAAATTTAAAATAGAAAAGAGATTTATAAAAATCTCAGCAGAGTTTCCTCTGTAATTTCAATAACTACTCCTTGCATACATTTAAAATGTTTCTCAACATTTTCAACACCCATAAAGAACATACATTCCAACCTAACAAACATCCAATACGATAAGTAATATTTTTCAACAAATCCCTTACCAACCTAACATTTATCAAAATGAAAATTTGCAGAAACCAAAAGAATTTAAAGCACGATAGCTAAACCAATAAAGAATATCTTAATAATAATACACATAAACTATTCTATGTTATTCAGTAAAATTTATTTAGAAAATGCTTCGAGGTATCATAGCTTGCCCACAAGTGACCTCTTCGAACCATCTGGCTACACATCACCTGAAGTACAGAATGAGAGAAATGGAATGAGCTAATAAGCTCAGTAAGCAAATYTCATGCATGAATGCATGAATATGCCCTACATGTCATGAATTATAAAATCTCACTTTCTCCATGAAAACTTTCTAAACATTTCCATTTCATAACCTTTTCATAAAATCTTTCCTTTCAAAATGTAAGACTTATAAAACCTTTCATTTCATTACATTCGTGCGCTCACTAAGTGTAACGCCTAGCCATTACGCTCTGCAGTGGGCCATTATTCGTTGGAACCTGATTACATTTCTACTAGTAGAACTACAAAGTGGTAACATTACATTACTTTTCCTTTCATCTTTTCACCTCCAAAGAGGTGAACATTACATTTCCCTACCCTCTAAGAGGGTCGGGTCGGGTGCGCCGATCCCCCACACCCATTTCCCACTCACATCTTTCATGGCTCGATTTACACTCCTTTCCAAAAATCTTAACATTTTCTTGAACATAATACATTTATAAAATTCATTCCTTTTCAAAATTCATTTGCTAAACCATTCGCTTCCTAAATGTATGAATGGTTCATGGGAGAAATGATGTAGAATTACTAAAACTATATGCCCATGACATGAAATACATAAACTGTATATAAACACTGTTCACATAAAACAATACAAATTATACTCATTATATGAAATCATTCAATACAATATAACACATTCCAATACAGTTACCACATAACACATAATGAAAAAGGTAGGCAGATATGGGTATTTACTTACATAGAGCTCATAAACAACACATCCACTTTACCAYAAAGGATTTTAGAAGCATAAATACATATGCATTAATGGAATGTGAGAATTTACTTACTTGGAGTCCTTTACGTTAACGGGTTCTTATTTAAATTACAAAGTGAAATCCCTCGACCGTTGTCAACATTAAGGCGCTCGAAATGACCTAATTGTGATTACAGAAGGGATGTCCATTTAGTACGATTATCCTAACTTAGATATTCAATGTTTATTCCAAGAATGTCATTTGCCAATTATTAATCCATAATTAATTCTCACATTACCAATTATCACGTTTTCTTAAAGGTACAATTTAAACTCCTTAGCTCGGGTTTTAAATCTAATCTATGTTCTCCAACCAATCACTTTAGGACAAAATTGTACATAGGTCATAAATTCCAATATCAAATAGTATTGTTTTCACCTTTAAGTCCAYAAAATCCAAGTCTCGCGGAAGTGGTGTTGGGCCTTGGGCATGCGCTTAGGCAGTGCATGGGCAACAGCCCTTGGCGCCTGCTACTGGGCACTCCCAGACTTGGAAACTAGGGAACAGCCAGCCAAAAACCCAACTTCCAATTGCTGTTGTCTCGAGCACTTCCTCTGGCGGATGAAGGCGACGAGCAGCCGAGGATATACGATGGGCAGCAAACTTGCACGTCCAGCCAAAATGGTTCAGTAGTATGTTAGTCCAGACCAGGTCACGAGAGAGGACGAAAGAGGGAAAAGATGGTAGATCGGTCGGATCTAGTGGCGAACCGCTTCGTGCCGAGCGGCTATGGATTTGGTAGGTATGGATTGTGTGCCTCTAGTGGACGGCTTGGCCGGCAATGGCACGGACCACAGACCGCCGATCTGAAACCAAGAGYGAGAGAGAAAAAACTGGAGAAGAGACCTGGAGGGATCTGCTCAGCTCAATAGAACCGAGTGGCCTCCTGACGTGTGGCAACCCGCAACGATATGAACTAGAAGTGTTGGCAAGGGCGGACGYAGCGACAGCAAACCGCATGGTTGCAGACCGATTTGCTTCGATCTGACAGAGAGTTAGTAGCCTTGGCATAGGGGTAGTTCTCCAGCGAAGGAGGCAGCAGCACCATTAAGTAGCCTTTGGTTAGTCGTCGCGAAAATCTAGAACTTCACAGCAACAATAGTTTGGCGTAACTGTGTCACGGCCAGAGTCCTCCATGCAGCTRGGTCTAATGGCTCATTGCGGATCTGGGTGGCATAGCATGCGACGGTGATCGGCGGGGTCAGCAGAGGGAGAAAGAGAGGTAGCGAGTTTTGTGAGGAGGGGCGCCAGTGGCTTGGTGGTGGCGGCATCAACAAGGAGAGGAAGGAGAAAGGATTTTAGGGTTTTTCCCCTTTCTTTTTTTTTATATTTTCTCTTTCATTTTTTTTAAAAACTTGGGCCGTAACCTAAATCTTTCGGGGCTTCATTCCATAACCAATCCAGTCCATTAAATTGAATTCTACAGACTTTTCTTTTCATTAAAAATCTAGTTTTTCGAAATGCAAATGAATAAGCCCAACAAGATGAGCCTCTAACCAACTGAGGAACCCTAATCCGACAAACACGATAATTTTATACTTATTAAACGTACAATTAAAAATAATAACCACGTAGAACATTATCCAACCCTAATTGGCACGCAATTTACACGATCAAACAAAAATTAATAAAAGAAAAATTCTGGGTGTTATAATTAACCTCATTTGAGTGAAACATTTGTCCTATACTCCTACTTCTTTCTTGTCTTTTGTTTCCATTCGAGAGAAAGTTCTCTTCGTCTAAATTTTCCTATGCAAGACTTCAATTAACAAGACTTCTGCCAAGTATTTAAACTATTTGAACAAATGGAAATGTTGTCTTGCCACCTCAAAGCTTCCAATTCAAATTTGTTTTCCCTTCTTAGCTAACTTAAACAACTCCCCCGAAGAGGTATTCTTGCTCCTTGTTTCCCTAGCCACTCAGAATGCATTCCCATCCCACTTGTCCAATCTTATGCCATTTCTAAGCTATCATGCATACACTCTTGCTTTCTCTGCCACCACTTCTACTTAAACATTCGAGTCTTGCTTCTTTCTTCCATTTCTTCCATCAGCTTTTCATAAGTTTTCCACTAGCTATCACTAGTGAAATTTCTTTCTCCTTTTCTCTACTACTTTGAYGAAAGAGACTATGACCCCCTTCTTTTCCTTGGACTTTGTTGAACGTACTTGTATATAAGGTTGTCTCAACTCTAGGACACTCTTGACTATCAATCTCTCTGCCCTCATCTTTCTTTGTTGCTATATAACTTAATCAGGTAAGGCCTTTTCATAGTTCCAGTTGTCCAGAACTTTATGTGCATGTTGTAGACACATACTTTGGCCATGTGAATTTATTGATTTGATGTTGTTGTTAGGACATAAAAATGGTAAGTTAAGGTGTATGTAATCTGACCGAGACTCATAAAAATGTACATTAGAATGATTGGTGTCTATGAAATTGGAATTTAGATGCATATAGATGCTTTAATGAGAATTGAAGAGCTTTGAATATGCTAGGATAATGCATGGCGACTATATATACGTTTGTGTGTGTCTATGATTTCTGCAAAGTCAGTGGAAGTTATGTAATTAATCTTCGAATGCATGATGTTATGAAAATATTTAAGACATGATTGACGGAAGTGCTAATATGAATGAAACAGACCTTGCGAGAATTTTCTTTTAATGCATAGGACGCTGTTCAGATAAATCGAGTTACTTAATGTCTTTGTGGGTTGTGTATGATTATTGGAAGAACATGATTTATCCGTGAACACAAATAAGTAATCTTCAATGTGCACACAACCAYGACAGTTGTCTAAACACACATTTAATTCGTATGAATGTTGATTTAATTGGAACCCGATATATGCATATCTCTTGAGCGTTTTAGTARATCCCTAAATATCATAATAGGATCTATCAAGGTTGTTTAAAAGATATGTTTCTTAGTATGTCTTGTATTCCATTAGATAAGGATTAGGAAATCTTAGATAGATATTAGGAATCCTAATTAAACTCAAAATAAGAGATCCTAAAGTGTGTTTATTTAATTCGAAAAACTGATTATCATTACTTGAGCTTTTTGGTGATACTTACATGAGGGCTAAATAGAAGCAAAATGTTGTTCTTTGTGTGTGAATATTTCTAGAGAAATTATTCAACTATACATTATCTCTGATGGTACTATGAGTATTTTCTCCTGGTACATTGATCCTAAACCATTATTGATGAACCATCTCTTGGAGAATTGCAAAAAGATTGCTAATAGAATCAACAACTAGAAATCTTAGTTAAGATCGAGCATCAACCCTTGACGAATTCCTACATGGCCACGAGATTCAACAAAGAAGGGATTGTCTTTTTCCTTTCGAATGATTAGTTTCTAAGACCTTGTAAACTTATTTATTCTATTGAATTTATTTCAACATTCGGATGTAGGTTTTTCATGCCAAACCATGTTAATTGTCGTGTTCCTTGATTAGATTTGTTTTTTTTTTCCTATCACTATTATTAAAATTAAGCAAAGTTAATTAAGTAGGTAAAATCAATCTAACAAGAATAGCCAACCAACAAGTGGTATCACAGCAGGATTCTAATTTGATTTCCAAATTAGATTCTTTTTATAGTTTGATTGTGTTGTTAAGATTTATTATCTTGTATTCCTATTTGATCTATTTTGGAAATTTTTTATTGTGCCCACAACTATTTTGATCGTTTGCACAGTGGAATACATTATTAATAGTATCTGCATAGTATTTGATATAGATATTTCTCATTATTTTCACGAAGGTGGATCAACTCATAGACCACAATTACTTGATGACAATTACTATCCTATGTGGAAGGCTAGGATAAGAGCATTTTTAAGGCTCTTGATAAACATGCTTCGGTATCTGTAGTTAATGGTTATAGTTCACCGTTAGTTACTAAGGATCAGAAAACCATACGAAAACCTTTATGGAATGGTCTAATATTGAACTAGGTGAGGCAAACTGGAATAATGATATTTTCTTTATAACAAATGAAAGATATCACAAACTATGACATTTCTAAGGATGCTTGCGATAAGCTAGAAACAAAAAAATGAAAGAGCTCCATAAGTCACAAAATCTAACCTAAGGAGTCTTTCTACAAAATTTGAGAATATGACCATGTATAATGATTAGTTCATATTTGATTTTCATGCTAAATTATATAATCTTGCTAATGAGTGTGTTGAACTTGGTGAAAACTATTCTAATGCAAAACTTGTTAGGAAAGTACTATGTTCACTTCTTAAGAAATTCAAATCGAAAGTCACCTTTATTCAATAGTGCCAAAACATTGATGACCTGGATGTCGATGAACTAATTGGCTCCAAACTTATGAGCAAAATTTGGAAAGTGGAACAAGGAGAAACATACCAAAACTTTCCAAAGTATTGCTCTAACTCAGATGCAAAGTGAGAATGTCTATAATATGTTCACAAGAAGAAATACAAGGAAGGATAACCTCCAAGCAAATGTTACAAAAAGGGAAAAGGGATTTAGTGCAATGAATGTGAAGGATATGGACACATGAAGTAGAATGTGTCAATAGTCTCAAGAAGGTATGGTACAATTGCTTCATGGATTCACAGTGATGAAGAAGTTCAAGAAGAGAATGAGAGTGATCATAACTATCTTGCATTTGTTATGTGGGATTCAAACAAAGATGAAGCAGAATCTAACCTTGATAATGAAGAAGTGAAATCTAAAGTTGATGTTGAAGATCTTCAAGAACTTATGAGGGCATGTACAACAAGTGGATAATCACTGTAAAACAGATTAGATTTACTAAGATGAATATTCTCCAACTTATGAAAGATAATCGAGATTTGATGGAAAAATTAAAGGCACTTAAAAGGGAGTTTGACAATTGTCAAACAAAGTTGACTTAAATAATGAAAGAATTGAACAATGCAAACTCCATTTTGGAAAAATTCAAAATGAGATATACCAAGCTTGATCATGCTTTTCGAATGGGGAAGATATTGGAGACAAATTTGGAATTACTTTCTAGAATGTCTACACAACGAAATCGAGTGAGCCAACAACTGTCAAACAAAAAAAGAATAGATTCCAGAATGTCCAAACAATGAAATGGACTGCCCAAACAATCATGAAGCATACAGAATTATTCCTACTGAAAGTAGAGTTGGTTAGGGTAACTAAATTTGTCCCTATTGGTCATTTTTATGAAAAACATGGGCACATCAGACCAAAAAGTTTTAAATTACAATTTTATGTGTTTAAAATGCTCAGTCAAAGTCCTAATGCCCCACATGAGAGAATTTATAATTAAGATGAAGTGGATATCTAAACATTCAATCACCTGTCATGTTGAAACATACAAAAGCACTTCCAACTCAAACCTTTATAGATTTAAAGAATAAGTCAGAATGATTGATGATACTTACCTATGTGGGTTGAAGGTGCATATAATTTTTTCTACAAAAATATTAATTCCCACTTTTTGCACAATCATTTTGAGTGTTGGAACATTCAATCCAGAATCTTAGTCATTGTTGATAAGTTTGATAGTGTTCATCGGAGACTTTGTGGTCATTGCTAATCCTTAGAGCTCGATATCATTATGTGAATCACATATTTAGTTTGTCAGTTTCAAGATTATCTTGTGAGTTTCATACTAGATGGCTACCATATGTTGATGTGTGAAAGGATGTATCGATTCTATGTGATAACACTAGTGCTATAAATCTCACCAAGAACAGTATACAACATTCTAGAACCAAACACATAAAGATCAAATATCATTTAATTTGTAATACGCGAAATAATATTTCTAGCTTTTAAGAATTTTAAATGAAATAGTTTATTGTTATTGTTAATGTGAATTTGCACTGTCAATTTATGTGTTTGTAACAACCCCAAATTAGGAACTTTATCCTAACCTGAGGATGTCACCATTTACTCACTGACACGAATTTGCAAAAACCCGAAAAAATTTAAAAACACAATAGGAAATGCTTAATAATAAGCAAAAACCATTCTAGTCAACAACCATCTTATAAATAACATTAATTTAAAATAACTTCAGGGTATCTTGGTTTGCCCACAAGCGACCTCCTCGTACCATCTAGCTACACATCATCTGAAATGCAAACGAGAGAAATGGAATGAGCTATAAAGTCCAATAAGTAAATCTCATGATGAATGCATGAACATGCCTTACATGTCATGAATTATAAAAAAAAACTCACTTTTTCAATGAAAACTTTCTAAACTTTTYCATTTCGTAACATTTCTCATAAAAACTTTCCCTTCAAAATGTAAGAACTTTTCAAACATTTCCATTCCTTTAAAGTCGTGAGCTCACTTGGTGTAACGCCTAGCCATTAAGCTTTAG
Organism: Rhazya stricta; assembly: GCA_001752375.1. Classification (NCBI taxonomy): domain Eukaryota; kingdom Viridiplantae; phylum Streptophyta; class Magnoliopsida; order Gentianales; family Apocynaceae; genus Rhazya; species Rhazya stricta. The sequence continues at coordinate 3,710,414 of MEJB01000022.1, forward strand.
TGGGCCATTTGTTCTTTGGAATCCAATTTTATTTCTACCTGTAGAACCGCAAAGCTGTTAACATTCTTTTTCTTTTCCTCTCATCTCTTCACCTCCCAGAGGTGAATCATTACCTCCCTCTCAGAGGGTCGATTTGGGTGCGCTGGTCACCCACGCCCCATTTCACACTCACATCTTTCATGGCTAGGTTTTACACCCGTTTCCAAAAACTTTAACATGTTCCTGAACACGTTACAATTTATAAAATGCATTCCCTTTCAAAATTTCATTTCCTAAACCATTCACTTTTTTAAATGTATGAATGACTCATGCTAGGGATGATGTAGAACACTAACTACATGCCCATGACATGAAATGCATACAACTGTAATTAACATACCATTCGACATAATAATGGTACAAAATATGAAACACGTAAAAACATTCCACACAATCAACACATTTCATAACATAATCCCATACCACCACCACATAACACACAACAAAAAAAATAGGCAGGTATGGGGGTTTACTTGCATAGAAATCTCATATCCAACACATTAATCCACCCAAAGAAATTCAGATGCATTAATGAAATGTGAGAATTTACTTACGTAGAACTCAGATTCAATACACATTCAATTCACCTAAGAGCAATTTAATTATAACCACAACACATATACATTAATGAGAATGTGAGAATCTATTTACATAGAACTCAGATTCAATACACATTCAATTCACCTAAGAGAAATTTAATTATAATAATAACACACATACGTAAATGAGAATGTGAAAATTTACTTACATATAGTCCTTAGTAAATTTGTTTACTTTTACTTGCGGGGTGCCTTGGTTGCCCATAACATTAATGTGCCACAGTATCCTAATATTATTACACAAAGGATATTCATCTGAAACTTGTTTAACCAAACATATKCATTTAACACAGGTGTTTACCGCTAATACCTTTATCATTTTTCCTATGGTGACCTTCACTAATAATTTCTCAAGATGAATTTTCATGTCAATAAAAATCGAACTACTAATAGTACAATTTAATTTCATGACTTCTAATTTGTTCTTAAAATAACAATAATAATCATAATCACTATTTTATCATACAACTCTAAATTTCACCCTAAATTATATTCCAATATATTTCTAGAATTATATCATCCTTTTACTTAATCGTACTAACTTTTAAACATATTCCATATTTTTTCTTAATTATTATTATATAATACAAAATCGAGCCCATTCGATTAATTTAAATAAAGAAACTAAGGATTCACCTCGAATCCCGAACCTTAGATGTGGTATCGAGTCTAAGGTGTAATGGCATCAATCATGCTAGGGAAAGAAATACGCTCCGAGCTTGCGAACGGCGGTCCTAGTCGCGCAAGTGCTACCTGCGCGCTACTGGCTTGAGTGGACGGTACAATGTGCCTGGTCTCCTGGGCGCCTAGTCACCGGGCATCTGGGCCTCTAGGCACCAGGCACTAGGTGCTAGGTGCCGAGCGCCTGGGCATTGGGCACTCCCAGAATTGGCAAGTAGCCAGCCGAAAGAAACCAGTAGCAGCCTACAATAGGCTTGATTTTGGCAAGGCTTCCTGCTTTCCGTGGAGCCGCAACCAGAATGACGTCGTTATCTACAGTGGAGACCGACAATTGGATGCACAGATTTGGCGAACTTTCGRCAAGGCAAGAAGTTCTACCCTGATCTAGTCGAGCAGCAGCAGCATGGGTGGATGGTGGTGTCGTGCAGATCGGGTTGAGTAGAGAAGAAGAAGAAGAAGAAGATGAAGGCAGATYTGGGAGGACTGCTTCGTGCCGAGTGGCTACGGATTCTAGTAGAGGCGGATCGTACGCCTCTAGCGTGCAGCAACCCGCCGTGACATAAAATTAGCGACGAGCAGCAGCCGAGGACGGACGACGTGCATCAGCGAGAATTGGCTGTGCGAGTCACGCTACAACATTCCTCCTAGCAGCTACAGATTTGATGCGAGCAGATCTGTTCACAACTCTGAGAAATCGAGCACTGGCGATGCATGCTGCGAGTGGTGTCCTTCGAGCACCGGCATGGAAGGGACGGATCTGACCAGACAGCAATTGCGAACCAGTAGATCTGGACAGCAACGAGGGTCGTGCGCTTCGTCGAGTGATTGGAGCAGAAAGAACTCCGGTCTAGTAACGTTGCAGACGAATTGTGAGGGCAGCCTACTAGTCGCGGCAATGAGGGTGGCGTACAACAGTGAGTAGAGATACGAAGAGGCGAGCAGTTGGCAGAAGGAGAAAGAAGTAGCGTKTGTGAAGCGGGGAGGAATTTTGGGAATGGGGGGGAACAGGTAGGGTTTTCTGGAAGCGGGCAGCGGCGACATAATGGGGAGGAAGAAGATGGTTTAGGGTTTCTTCTATTTTTCTTATTTTTCTTCTTTTTTTAAAAAAACTTGGGCCCTAACCCAATTGTTTCAGGCCTTCCCATCTGTAACTAATTCTATCCATTAAATTAAATTCAACGGGCCTTTCTTTCGATAAAAATCTAGCTTCCGACTGAGAAACGAATAGGCCCACTAGTCAAGCCTCTAACTAACTAAGGATCTTAATCTGACAAACACGAAAATTCCATACTTATTGAAATAACAACCACATAGAAATTTATCCAACCTTAGTTAGCTCACAAATTCGCACGATCAAACAAAAATCTATAAAAAGAAATCTCGGGTATTACAGTGTTATTTAGCCCTTAGTCAATGAATTTGATATGTCCTGGGCAATTAAGTAGTTAATCCAACTCATGGATAGTTGAAATTGGGTTAATAGTAGTTAAGTGGGCCAGAAGGGATAAGTTGGGTAGATGGGTCAAGTTGGGTTTGCTAGACTAGAGATCAATGACTACACTGCCTTTCCACCCAAAATTAGTCTTTCATCAGAAACTAATCATGTTAGCCCTATACTGCATTCTACGAAGCTAAAGAAGAAGGTAGAGAAGCTAGGAAATGAAATCAATTCAGTAACATTAGAAGTCGTTGGAAACGTGACCTCTGCGAGTAAAGGTAAGCCCTACACCTTTTTGATGAATATGAATACGTTCTTTAGTAGAGAACCGGTTTGCCTTAAGGTTAGAGAAATGTCATAAATGGGGTAATTGTAGGGAAGAGGATTTTCCAAAGACATTGATAAATGTATGTTTTACCTAATTCGAGATGAATGAACATAGGGAAATTAAAAAGAAAGGTTTAAACTACATAATCCACTGCATAATCCGGTGGCTGCATGGAAGGAATCATGGATGAAAAGGATCGTTTTGTGTCAAATGGGATGCCTACTTAACATGCACGGACTGAAGTATAGACAAAACGTACAACCTATGCAACCATCTATAGGCAAGGACAATGTCAAGGATGGTATGACCATCTATGACCTTTGTTTGTTCTAATTACTGAGCTCTTTGGAAAGCTACAGATGCATTCACTGATGAACCTACCATCCATGGCCATCCTGTTTAGAGAAAATGATACTTTATTTGGATTTATAGGGTTAGAGTCTATCCTAAGAGGTCTTTAAGATRGTATCATAGAATATATAACCTAGAAGAATCTTTAATAATATTTTCTTGCTTTGGATTAGGAAATTTGGCATGATAACGTTAAGGACATCCAAGGAACGAAATTTCTAATAAGAAACCAAGTTCATCAACCTTAAGCATTTCAAGCAAGTAAACTTCCACATCTTTATCCATTGTCGTGTATGACTATTGTGTTTGAATATATTAGAGCACTATGATTGAGTTATTTGTATGTGAAGTTCTATAAGTGTTATGTTTGATTGAACTATGTGAATTTCTATATGTTTACGTTATGAAGTGACATGCACATTTTTCTATAATATAGTGTACATTAATGAACATTGGTTGTATTAAGTTATGACATGTTGCATGTTCATGATAATTGTAAGGAAAATTTTTTAAAGGTAATTTGGAAATGAGTTTTGAATAGCCTATTTCCCCAATTTTTGAGTAGAAATTGGGGTGTGAGGGACGGGCGCACCCGACCTAACCCTCTTCGGGGCTAGTAATGTAACAGTAATGTTGACCTTCTAGTGAGGTGAAAACTAATGGTAAAGTAATGTAAACCATTTTCTGTTACTACCAGTTGAAAATAYGACCTAGTTCCAAACAATAACTTCCCACTGTTGAGCCTAGTGGTTATGCAATACACCAAGTGAGTTCATGTCAGTTAAGGAAAGTAAACTTTTGAAAAGTTAAAGAAGAAAGGGGATATAGTTTTTGAATATTTCATAAGCAAGGGCATCGCATTACGTTCATGCATGAGATTTACTTATTGAGCTTTGGCTCACCCCTTTCCCTTTATTCTATATTTCAGGTGATGAAAGCTAGGCGAGTTGAGGAGACCGCTTGTGGGCAGACTCGGACTCAATAAATACCCATTTTGAGAAAGCTTTCTTTAATTAAATCATTTATGTTTAGAACACTTGTTGAGGAATTATGCTTTGAATAGCTTATGAACTTTTGATATATGTAAGACATTTTGGTTTGATATATTAATTTTCAAATTTTAATAGTGGTTTCCAACTATGGAAACCATCTTTCCTACTTTAAGTTTTAAAATTTGTTCTTTACTTTTGCATTTAACTTAAGGTAAAAGCTAATATCCTTAGGTTAGGAGGGTTACAGTTTTGGTATCAGAACCCAGAGTTTTAAAGGCAATTATATAGACTTTTATATGAAAGAAACAAGAATGAGAAACTATTTTTAACGTTTACGAGTACTGAGTCTGCATGAGCATTTCTTCCTAGATCACCCGGTAAGTTTCTCCTTGCTTTAGATAACTATTTCAAAAAATAAAAAGAAATATCCTCTTTTAAGCACTAGCCTTGGTCTTACTCCCTTCCAACACTATTCCTCCCCACTAAATCTTTTGACGTAGGCAGCTATCAGAGAAGGGATCGGATATTTAAGTTATGTGTCTTGGAATGATGTGTGGAATGAGTTTATGCATATACAATGTTCATGTGTTATAGTTACCCTTATATGTACGAATGGTATTCTAATGTACATGATTCGCCTATTTAAGAAATGGTTCATAATACACACATGCAAGTACAAGAAGGGAATTCACAGGCTCAAAACAAAGGAGTGAGCAACAACGACCACCCAAGGCACGCCCATGACTATTGAATGTTCATGCAAGCTTTGGCTACCTTTAGAAAGTCTCACCAACCAAGAAGTAATGAGAAAATAGAGTATATAGGGATTTTTGAGTTCGAGAAGCTCTCATCACCTTCATTGTTTGGCACTATCAACTTTCTGGAGGTTGAAAAGTGGCTAAAAGAGATGTAAAAGGCCTTCTCAATCTTATAGAGCATGGATGGGGAAAAGGTCGACTCTACCGTGTACATGCTCCAAGGCAAGGTGTATGACTAGTGACTAATGTTTCAGCGCCAATATGGGGAGGGTATTAGCTCCTTCATCTGGAAGATGTTCACAGAGGAATTTTATGAAAAGAACTTTCCCAAGAGTTTTCGCCAATAAAAACAGAGGGAATTTGTGAAGTTGGAGCAAAGGAGCCAAATTGTAAGCGAGTACGAAGCTGAGTTCAGTCGATTGGCTAAGTTTGCTCCTAATTTGGTGGTAACAGAGGATAGGAGGGCAAGATATTTTGAGAAGGGACTTGAGCCCCAAATTAAATTGGCAATGATTTTGTTTGAGCTCTCCACCCATAGGAAGTTGTCAACAAGTCCCTCTTGGTGGAAATAGTTGAGGTCATTAGTAAGGAGGAGATTAAAGTTCCTTATTGCAGCCTAAAATGCAAGGGAGGTAGCCTCAAGAGATGGCATGATGATGGACAGAAGAGAAGGAAGATCAAGGAAGCAATCATAGTGCCTAGAAAAGTAATCAACCAAGGAAGACTTGTCCCAAGCGTTGCAAGGAGCACCTGGGTGAATACTTGATGGGCAAGGCAGTATGYTCCAAGTRTGGGCAGATTGGGCACTTCACTAATGAGTGCGAGCCCACCTGTTTCAACTGTGGGAAGTCTGGACATATCACCAAAGACTACAAGGAGAAGAAGAAGACCACAAAAGTACAAGTGTGTACGATGTCTCAGAAAGAGGCTGAGGAAGTAGCAACCGTGTTATCAGGTCATTTGAGTACATTATTCAATCCATCATACTGGTATTTATGCATGCCCATAATCGAATATTGTCATGTAGCCACATTATCCATAAATAACACCCCAGCATCCATTCTTTTCGACTCTAGGGCTATGCATTCTTTCATTCGTTCTGCTTTTGCTAATAAATTACAGAACTATTCTTTGCTTATGGATAGATTGCCATGATCGCAATTCTGTATGATGGTGATAAAGTAAGCCAATAGAGGCACTAATGTGTCTTGAAGAGTTTCTATCATTAGCATATTTGCTTCGAAGCTTATTGCCATGAGTAGCATCACATCTTGAGATGGATCAACATGTGCTTCAACCTCTTCATCTTCATCCATTCCATCACTTGATCCAATTCTTGAACAAAATTTGCAAGAAGTCCCATTTTCTTTAAGTTGGAGAATCAAAGAACTTCAATTGAAGGATATAATTGGATAGCACCAAGTGGAATGTTTAAGTAATATAATATGAGAGTGAAGATACGCCCATAAGGTAGATTTTTACAACCCATATCTTTGGAATGTTTCATTTCCCACAAAATGATGTCCCTGATATGAGTGGGAACCATTGATTTTACTAGAGATTATGTGCATGTTTTCACCCTTTTTAGTTTGATTAAGTGCGACTGCATACTATTTTTCCTTGAATATTGCTTAGAATCGACCAAGTGACTTTAATTGTACAATAGTGTGAAATTGTAGAATTCATGTGCATTTGCTAAGCTAAAATACTCTATTTTGTAGGGAAAAGGATTCTATAAGCAAAACAGAAGGTCACTTGATGAAAAAGTGAAGATTTATTCAATGTTGTGACATTGGATAGCAATGGCTTAAAAATGCGCAATAGTGCAGCACTGAATATTATGAATAAAAATGAATATTTTATTTGAAGAAGGAAAGTCAAGGAAGCAAAGGAAAGTCATTATTGGATTAAAAAAAAGCTAAAAAGCAAAACGGTGAAAAGCAAAGTCAAAAAGCAAAAAGTATTTATGACCTTTTTTGCCAAGCTTCCAAGGCAAGCTTCATGGGACAAAAGAAAGGAAGGCTGAAACAAGAGAGGCATTCTAGAATTCTGAACTCACAAAAAAAAAAATGAAAAGGAGAAAAGAGGAGATAGAAAGAGAGCAAAAAGAGGGAAGCTTGGAAAAAAAAGAAGAAGAAGAAGAAGAAGACTTCAAGGAAGCCTTCACCATTAGACTTCATCAACCTATTTAAGCTTTGTTTCTCCGTCCCTTAGTGATTATTTCAAGATGTATTTCAATATGTTAATCTTTCACATCTTGTATTTTACTTCATCTAAGAACATGAACTAATTTCTTAGAAGTTAGTGTTTTGATGAACCTATGTATTTAATGTCTATTTGAATGATTTGAGCAAGGTTTGCTCTTTATGAATGCTTTACTCAAGATTATATGTACATTTACTATTTATTGGCCATGAATAGTATTTGTGTGAGTGACTCTGAAAGGTAGTAAAAGACGTGAAAAACTTGAGTAGATGTGGGTTTGGTTATCTTGAGATAAGGTTTAATATCTTAGGGATACCATAGAATATTGGAGACATTCATATTCCACCTATAAAATCACATGAGACTTGAATTTTTTTTATGTTCCTTAAGCTAAGTAACTCCRACAGGTAGAACAACTTAGTGAAAGARGAAYAATGACCAACAAACTGAAAGGGTGAGGTCATTTACGTCTCGATTTGGATTTCTACTGTAACTAAACCTTTGCTGTAACATTTTGCTCGAAAGTCATTGCTGCAGTCGTCTGCAACATTGACATTTTGACTTCTTAGACATTAGTACATTGGGATTCTTGACTCTAACTCACTTTTAATCTCTTGATGATCTCATTTGTGCGATTGCTGTGATTATTTCTGAATTCTTGTGATTCAATAAACTTAGATTATTTTACTTTATTTTCATGACAACCATCAATTATTGATTTTATTAGGAATTTAAACCATCACTTTTGAACCAACAATCCTTGTGGGACGATACTTTATTCACTCTATATTACTTGTGAATCATCTATACATGCATGAATGAAGCTTTATTGCGTATGCAATTTTGTCTATCAGTCCCAAGGTTAATTTGGTAATCAATGACAATGTTGTATGTTATGAAGATACCACTATAGATTATTTGAGTCCTATGATCTTGAGAGATAAGGATACAATTTTTTATGATTGAATAGAGTACCCATGTGGATTTGGAAATTGGCTAGCAAGAGCATCTTAGGAACTACTAATCGTTCCACCTTCCAAGAAGATTTCACAAAATCTCCTTAAGTTAAAATCATCCTCGGGCCATGAATTGGATTGAAATTTATAGCTAGCACTGCTATTTGGAACACCAAGGGCAGCATATCAGATTAGGAGTAACATGAAGATCACTACTATTCACCATAGTATCCAATCTACCATAGGTGACATTAAATGTTGCATTAGCATACAATTGAAAAATCAAGGTAGGATAGATGCGAGTTTGGAGAGTAAGAATATTTTCCCACTCTTGATTCCTAAACCTTTCCATAGCCAACTCGAAACCCCTAAAATCTTCAACAAGTAACATTCTCTTCTTGAGCAATAATTCTAGGATTACCTATAAGAGTGGCATAGAGTGATTGAGCAGCATTATTAATGAAAGGAGGAATGACTTTCTCTCGATTATTGCCTTAGCCTCTAGCTTGACCTCTAGCTCTTGTTTGAGCTCTCCCTCTTGCATTGGTGGTCCTTCCTCCTCTTCCCGGTGTTTTTGTTTTAGCCATGGAGGATTGGAAGTTGTAGGAAGGTAAAAGGATTTTAGTTGGTGAAATATGGATGAAATTTGAATTTTGGAAGGAAGGGTTTTATGTTTAAGAGAGTTTAGAATGAAGAGAATAGGAAAATAATGAAAAAGGGGTGGATGAAATAAGGTTTAAAAGTTGAATCTATGACCTAAATCACGACATATGGATACATTATCCGTGTAGCAACCTTAATGCTACCAGCCCCTTATAGATGGTACCTAACGTTTGTGAGTCCCCCGTGCTCTATTCGTAGGAAACGTTTCACTGAGAAATATAACTTTCCTATTACAAATAATTTGAATAACCCAAATGCACACTGTGTACCACATAATGACAATCAATTTAAGCACTTAAAAGATATGACACGTTCATAAGAAAGCAAACAATCAAGACTTATTCTTGAAGATGTGTAATGACTAATAAACATCTAAGATAGCAAAATCTCTCCTCGGCCAATAGTTTGGTAAAAATATCAGCAATTTGATCATTTGTGCCTATGAATTCCAAGTGACTATCTCTATTGATCTCTAAGAAAATGATGTTTAATTTCAGTATGTTTGGCTTGAGAATGTTGGATAGGTTTTTTGGTAAGGTTGATAGCATTAGTGTTATCACAAAGAGTAGATATATCTTTGAATTCTAAGCCAAAGTCAAGAAAGGTATGTTTCTTCCAAAGAATTTGAGCACAACAATTACCCCGCCTACATATTCGACTTCCACCGTAGAAAGAGAAACACATGCTTGCTTCTTACTATACTAAGAGATGATAGAGTGTCCTAAGAATTAGCAATTACCACTAGTACTTTTACTTTCAACTTTACATCCGGCATAGTCAGCATCGGCATACCCTATCAATTCTAAAGTCTTAGTTCTAGGATACAACAAGCCAAAATCACAAGTACCATTCAAGTATCTAAGAATATGTTTAACAACACAAAGATGAGATTCTTTAGGACAAGATTCGAGTCGAGCATATAAGCACACGACAAACATAATATCAGGTCAACTAGCTATCAAGTATAACAAACTACAAATTATTCCTTTATAAAGATATTCATTTACAGTTTATCCTTTTCATCTTTATCAAATTTCAAAAGTGGTGTTACAAGGAGTTTGTATCACTTTAGCATCAAGCATGCCAAATCTCTTAAGCAATTCCTTGGCATACTTGGGTTGATTTTTAAAAATGCCTTCATTAGCTTGTTTCGTTTGCAAGCCCAAAAAGAAAATAAGTTCAACCATCATCCATCATGCTCATTTCAAATTCATTATGCATAACTTCAGAAAATTCACTATAAACATTCTTTTGTAGTCACCAAAGATAATGTTTTCCACATGTATTTGCACAAGTAAATATCATTTTGATCATTTGTTTTGATAAACAATGTAGTGTCTAGTTTTYCTCTTGAAAAACCTTTCGAACAAAAATCCACTAAGCTTTTCATACCAACCTCTAGGAGCTTGTTTTAAACCATATAAAGCTTTGATCAATTTAAAAACATGATTTGGAAAATTTTCATGAATAAAACCATGAGATTGTTTCACACATACTTTTTCGCTAATAAAGGCATTCAGAAAAACACTCGTAACATCCATTTAAATCAATTTAAACTTTTTGTAACAAGAAAAGCTAATAGCATACGAATAGATCCAAGTCTAGCTGTAGGAGCATAAGTCTCATCATAGGCTATTCCTTTTTCTTGATTAAATCCCCTAGCAACAAATCTAGCCTTTATTTCTAATAATAACACCACTCTTGAAGTTTATTTCTAAACATCCATTTTGTTCCTATAATAGTATGATCAACAAGTCAAGGAACTAATTTCCACACTTCATTCCTTTCAAATTGGTTCAATTTGTCTTGCATAGAAATGATCCAAAAATAATAATRTAATCTATCATCAATCGTGCCAGGTTCAATTTGAGAAAGTAAAGCAAAGTTTTCTACAAATAATAGTCTAGTTCTAACGYCTTGAGATTGATTAATATTTCATATGGTTTCGGACAAGGCTTCTTTATTTGTTTTTCATTATGAAAGAAATTCACAATGACTTGTTGATGATGACATAGTCTTTCCCAAACTATCAAAGTAACCTAGTGCAACTCTCCCATTTCAAATGACTCTAATTCTTTTCCTGATTCAAGGATTAATTTTCAATGTTGGCATGTAATTTTTGTGGTAAAGAAATAACATAAACTTGTTTCAAATCATCAATACCACCAAGAATAAAAAGATTGTTGACATGCATTTGAAATGTCTACTAAAATCAAATCCTTTAAAAGAACATCATTTCATTTTGAAAAAGTCATGTCTTAATTGTCTAGCATGAAGTGTTGGATCACCTACAAATTCCCTATATAATAAAGTTAATGTTTCATAAAAAACAGTTTATTTTGTTGATATGGTCCTAGATTACAAAACCAATCACCACTTTATTATATAGAGAATTTGTAAGTGATCCAACACTGTATGCTAGACTATCAAGACATGACTTTTTCAAAATGAAATGTTGTTATTTTAAAGTTTCTGATTTAAATAGACATTTCAAATGCTTYTCTACAATCTTTTTTATTGTTGGTGGTATTGATGATTTGAAACGAATTACATGCTAACATTGAAATTTAATCCTTGAATCAGGAAAAAGGATTAGAGTCATTTGGAATGGGAGAGTTGCACCGGGTTACATTGACAGCTCGGGAAAGACTATGTCATCATCAGCAAGTCGTTGCGAATTTCTTTCATAATGAAAAACAAATCAAGAAGGCTTGTCCAAAAGCATATGAAATTGGCTATCAGAGTCATGAAAAATATGTCTGCAAGAGGTCTTCCAAAAGGAAACAATTTCAAAATAAATCAAAGAACAAGCTAGTGAAGAAATTTCTAAAATATTTTCGGAAGAAGAAGTTCAATAAGGGATTCAAAAATGACAAATGTCATATCTATCAGAAGAGAGGACATTTCGCCAAGAATTGCCCTCCAAGTATTGCAAAGGAAGCAAAAATGATTTCTCAAATAATGATTGATCATGCAAATTTTGATTTAGAATCTGTATATACAAAGCAGGTTAGCCTGATAAAGATACCGTTTTTTCTATTGAAGTCATTGCAAGTGATTCAGACTCTAGAACCTTTGATAGTGATTCTGATATTTTATTTCCAATTTTACTATTTTACCAGCAATGACTTCAAAGCATTCATCTCCAKAATGACCTCATGCCCAGGTAAGTCTATTAGTATCAAAATATGCTAAACCTATTGAGGTTGTTGCACTAATCGATATTGGTGCTTATAAGACAATGCTTGTYCCATCCTTTTTGCCAAAAGAAATTTAAGAAAAATTTGAAGATAATTTTTGTAACACCCTGAATTTTCCTTTACTAAATCCGTTGATTTTATGTAAAATGTGTGCCAGCTAGATTGGGCATGTAATCGTTGGCTAACGGTTTGGCTTATAAGTCTATTTAATCGGTTAGCCGGAAGTTGAACCTTACCGGAAATGAAACCCCATTATATGTAAATTACGGGTTTTTGATTAAATCTAAAATAATAAATTCCAACGGGTCCAAGTTGTGGTTAAAAATAAATAAAACAAAATAAAAATAAATAAAATGCTAAATAAATAATTTAATAATAATAATAATAATAGTAAAGGAGGGAAAAAAAAAAAGAGGGCCAGAAAACCCTTAAAAAACAGGCATTGCTTCTTCGTCTTCCTTCGCCCTCGTTGTCGTCCTCGCCACCGAGCGTAACCTTCCCAACTTCGCTAAATCAACCATCCCATTTCCTTTCCTTTTCTGCCGCCGCTGTCGCCGCTGGCTACTCCCTCTCTAAGCGACCGATAGAGTGGCCGTCGATTTGGCCTCTGGTTCTGCTGCCGTGTCGCCGGTTAGGCTCCTACCGTCAACAGTGTTGCAAGAAAACCGACCAGAAACTAATGGTGGACCGATTGAGACTATCTGGCCCAAGTGGTAAGGCGCGGCACAGGCCAAAATGCCCAAACCCCAGAAATTTACACCAAGTTGGCACAACCCTTTCACACAGGCGCCCGCAGTTTGCGGCTATGCCCAGGCGGTCCAAGTGAATTGACGCCCAGGCGCCCGGGTTGCCACGACGCCCGACGTTTTCCCGTGCCCGACGCTTCTCAGGCCGCAACCGATGCCCCCAAACGCCCCAAGAAAGCCATTATGCCCCGACGTCGCTTGAAACGGCACGTTTCGGGTAAGGATCGGCGACCATTCTGAAATGTTGTAAGGTTAAAAGCGAAGTGTTAGCATATAATAGTTACATTGTACAACCTTACAAATAAAAGTGAATACGAGGAAAAACGTAATTGAAGGTAGGTTTAACACGAAATTAAGAATCGAACTGTACCGTGAAAAATGAAATCGCAACATTTATGGACAAAGAAACAATTGTGGGAAATTAACGCATAACACTTTTAAAGTGAAATAATCGAAACTGAGTAGATCTTCCTTTTTGCGGCTGATCTACTAGGTTTATCTCGAGGATCTACGTAGAAGAATCGTTTGAGGATTCCACTTCCAACTTGAATAGGAAACCATCCACGTAAAAGATTTCGAGTAGTAAGTATCTCGCATTCATTTAATATTATATATGATGCATGGAGAAATTGAATGCCTTAATTTGATGTTAATGGTGTTTTATGTGGATATGTGGAATGCTAATGAAAGTTGAATTTTGTATTTAGTAATACTTTGTACTGCAGAATGCTATTGTGAATTCATATCATGTATTAATTATTGAATGTTAATGTAATATTGTATGCATTCATATCATGAGCATATAGTTAGAAGTTTACATCGCATTTGGCATGAGCCGTTCACGCATTTAGGAAGTGAACGGTTAGAAAAATGGAATTTTGAAGAAAAAGGGTAAAGTTTTGGAAATKTAAAGTTTCGAAAAAGAATGTAATACTAGCCACAAAAGGTGTGAGTGGGAAATGGGCCGTGGGGGAYCGGCGCACCCGACCCTATCCTCTTTGAGGGTAGGTATGAAGTTAAAAGAATGAAGTTAAAAGAATGAAATTTAACCGCCTTGCGGTTCTACCGGTAATAAATGGAATCGGGTTCCAAATAAGATGGCCCATTGCATAGCTTAGTGGCTAGGCTTTACACTCTAGTGAGCTCATGAACGAACGAAAGGAATGGAAAGTTTTCAATGTAAGTGAATGTTGAAGGGAATGATGTAAAGAAATTTTGAAAAGAGAATGTTATGGAAAGTTTTTACAATTAAAAGAGAAAATTTTTGAAATGTCACATGTAGGACATATTCACGCATTCATGCATGAGATTACTTACTGAGCTTTTTAGCTCATTCCTATTGTTTATGTTTTCCTTACAGGTGATATGTAACCAGATGGGACGAGGAGGATACTTGCGGGTCAGCTTGGATACCCGGGAAATTTAGTTTTGTGTTAATTAGGGAATGAGATTAACTATTTTTGTGTGTTTTAAATTCTTGGAGAAAAATTGTGAGCTTTTATTTTTGAATGATTTGAAAAAGACTTCCGTTGCAATTCTTTTGAATGATTGTCGAAAGGGTGAGGGTTCGTTGAGATTATTTTGATTTTTGGAGATTGTTAAATTTTAACTAGAATGTTATTTTGTGAAAAAGGAACGACATAACATTCCCGGGTTGGGACGGTTCCTAACCTGGGGGTGTTACAATTTTATTGCTGCTAATAGTGAAACTTATTCTACAGCACTAATCACTGGAGTTCGCATTGGTATTATGTTCTTTTCAAGATACATTTTATGGACAAAAGTCTATGGGAATGGACTTCAWGGGAAAAAGCTTTTGTAGGATGGTATATTATCAACAGAGCAGATCAACTGATGATTCTTCCTCATGGAATTCGATATAAACATTCTTTCTAATCTTATCTTATTTTAGCAGTATCAACATGATTAGTTTCAACATCCAAATCCACTTTGGAAGAATGATGAATACTTTGTTAAGCTTTCTTTAAAGCTTAATAAAGATGTGAATCCAACCAAGCCAACTCACCCAAGATATGAAACCTAATGATTTGAAACTTGCAAAAAGAGAATGTGAGATGCTTTTAAAACAAGGTCTGATTGAACCAACTAAATCTAGTTGGGCTTGTCAGGCATTTTATGTTAACAAAAAAAGTAACAAATTGGGGGAAAGGAAATACTTATTATTGATTATAAAGCCCTTAATCAGTTCCTTCGAGATGATAAATTTCCTTTGCCCGCTATTCAAAATATTTTTATTCGTTTACAAGGGCAAAAGTTTTTTCAAAATTTGATTTTGAAAGTTGGATTCTAGCAATTGGGGATTTTTCTTGAAGAAAGATACAAAATTGCTTCTTGTATCGCTAATGCTCAGAGATGCCATTTGATTTAAAAATTATACCGTCTGTATATTAAAAACCCATGGTCAATATTTTTGAGCTGATTCTTTCTATAGCTTGGTTTAGATTGATGATATCATTCTCTTCAATAAGGATAACATACTCTTGAGAAACTTTTAACTTAGTTCTTTGATCTTGTAAAATCTCATGGAATTATGCTTTCAGAAAAGAAAAGCCAAATTGGACAATTTGAATGAGAATATCTTGGCATGAAAATTGCCAATAGTTCTATTCAATCTAGTCCTCACCTTTAGAAAACCTTCCTCAGTTCCCTGATGAAAACCTTTCTAGAAAAGAAATTCAACAGTCCTCGGGATTATCAACTATGTTAAAAACTTCATGCCTAGAGTTTCTGTAATACTCGAGATTTTACTTTTATGAATTTTGTTTGATCGCGTGAATTTGTGTGCCAACTATGGTTGAATAATTTTCTATGTGGTTAAATTCTAATTGTACGTTTAATAAGTACAAAATTATCGTGTTTGTCGAATTAGGGTCCTCGGTTGGTTAGAGGCTTGACTTGTTGGGCTTATTCGTTTTCATTTGGAAAACTAGATTTTTACCAAAGGGAAAAGCTCGTAGAATTTAATTTAATGGACTGGGTTGGTTATGGTTGGGAAGGCCCGAAGAGTTTGGGTTACAGCCTACTAAATTCAAAAAAAAAAAAAGAGAAAACCTAATCAGCCATGTGCCCTCCCCAAACCCGACCCGTCTTTTTCTTCTTCTCTTCTCACCGCTGCCATCTAGGATTGCCGCTGCCTGTTGATCGCTGTTCATCCACTTCACATGGCTGTTCCTTGCAAATCCACCATTGCTCTGTTGTCATCTCCGTCGCCGTGCTTGAGGTCTTCCAGATCCAAGCCTTGCGACCCACTGCTCAGTTGTTCACCGTGCCTGAGGTTGCCCATCCTTCGCTTACTGAGATCGTTGACTGCATAGRTTTACGATCATCAAGCCGTCTGCGTCTCAAGTCAGACTGCTGCAGRTCGTRCGGTTGCTGTCGCCCGAAGCTAACCACCTGTTCGTGCCGCTACGGGCTGCCATAYGCTAGGAGGCTATCGGTTCTGTTGAACAGAGTAGACCACTCCAGATCTCTTCTCCTCTGCACGTGTGGTTGGTAGAACTAGTTGCTGCTCAGATCTGTACGCACAGTGGCCGTTATTCGTGGGCTACCCAGATCTGTGCGACTGGAGCTGCTGGTTTCTAGATTTGCCTGCCAGTTTCAAACTATCGTTCGTCGTTACTCGTTGTCATCTCCATAACTGCTGGCCAACCCGCTGCGTGCTACCCGCTTCAACCGAACTTCCTGCCACACGACCACTACCATTCGAATAGCCAGATCTATGCACTTCTGCTTGCCGCTTAGAAAGGGACATCGAATCTTCTGTTGTCACTTGCTAAAACTGCTAGAGTCGTTGCCGTCCTCTTTACTCGTCGTCTTGTGGTGTTCCGCCAGGCCGCCACTATCGGTTGTGTGCTACCTTCATCCGCCAGAGAAAGTGCTCGAGACAATAGTCGCTAAAAAACTGGGTCCTTTCTGGTGATTTGCCAGCTTCTAGAATAGCAAGGCCCGGACGCCCAGCGCCTAACGTCCAGACGCCCACTGCCCAGATGCCCAGATGCCCAGGCGACTAGGGCTATTAAGCGCACGCCCGAGAATCTAATACCACTTCCATGACATTTGGACCTTGTCAACTTAAAGGTGAAAACGTTATTATTGGATATTTGAATTTATGACTTGTATACAATTATGTCCTAAAATGAATTGATGGGAGAACATAGATTATGTTTAATACCCTAGCTAAGGAGTTTGAATTATATCCTTAAAGACGTGATAATTGATAGACAAATGACATTCTTGGAATAAACACTGAATATCTAAGTTGGGACAATCGTACTAAATAGACTTTCTTTCTTAACCACAATTAGGTCATTTCGAGTGCCTTAATGTTGAAAACGGTTGAAGGATTTCACTTCGCGATTTAAATAAGAACCCTGTAATGTAAAGGACTCCGGGTAAGTAAATTCTCACATTTTATTAACGCATATGATTCGATGTATGTAAATTCCTTTAAGTAGATTAATGTGTTGTGTATGAGATTCTATGCAAGTAAACCCCCATACCCGCCTATCTCTTTCATTGTGTGTTATATGGTGGCGGTATGGGATTGTGTTATGAAATGTGTTGATTGGCGAAATGTTTTCACGTGTTTCATATCTGTACCATTATTATGTCAATAGCATGTTAATTATAGTTGTGTGCATTTCACGTCATAGGCATGTAGTTATAGTGTTCTACATCATCCCTAGCATGAGCCATTCATACATTTAAAAAGTGAATGGTTTAGGAAATGAAATTTTGAAAGGGAATGTATTTTATAAATTCATAACGTGTTTAGGAAAATGTTAAAGTTTTTGGAAAGAAATGTAAACCTAGCCATGAAAGATGTGAGTGGAAAATGGGGCGTGGGAGATCAGCGCACCYGAATCGACCCTCTGGGAGGGTAAGGAAATGTAATGATTCGCCTCTGGGAGGTGAAGAGATGAGAGGAAAAGTAAGGAAGAGAATGTAATCGGGTTCCAAAGAACAAATGGCCCATTGCAGCTTAATGGCTAGGCGTTACACTCAGTGAGCTTAAGAAAGTAAAGAAAAGAAAGGTTTTTACAAGTTATACATTTTGAAAGGGAGGATTTTATAAAAAGGTTATGAAATGGAAATGTTTAGAAAGTTTTCATTGAAAATGTGAAGTTTTATGATTCAAGACACGTAGGATATGTTCATGCATTCATGCATGAGATTTGCTTACTGAGCTTTATAGCTCATTTCATTTGTCTCATCTTACATTTCAGGTGGTGTGCAGCCAGATGGTGCGAGGAGTTCGCTTATGGGCAAGCCAAGATACCCTGAGGCATTACTAAACAAATTTTATGGACTAAGATAGTTAATTGTCTAGAATGATTTCGCRTACCATTAGGATATTTCTTATTTGGTTTAGCTTATTGTGTTTTAAATTCTTTTGGGTTCTTCAAATTTCTGTCTAAATAATTGTTGGGTTGGTAAAAGATTTTTTGAAGCACATTTCTCTTTACATTAGATGTTTATTTAGGTAAGAGTGTATGTGGTGAAAAGGTGCTTGAAAATGTTGAGAAATTTTTGAATGTATGCAAGGGGTAGTTACTGAAATTATAGAGGAAACTCTATCAAATTTTTATAGAATATTTGACAAGGGTTAAGACTTCTTTTATTTCCTACAATAGTTGATTGTTCTATGAGTAAAATAATGTARTATTCATAGCTTAGGACAGTTCCTAATCTGGGGGTGTTACAGTTTCTCATTTTACCAGCCACCTTTCCAGATTACTTAGAAAAAAAATCCACTCACTTGGGATGCTAATCAAACCAATGCAGTTCGAAAACTCAAAGAATTATGCAAGCAACCAATACCTCTTATAATTCCAGCCATAGGTCTCATGATTTTACAGACGGATGCTAGTGATGAATACTGGGGAACTTTGTTATTTAAAGAAATTGATGGGAAGCGGTCAATTCAAAGAAGTTGAGAAACATTACCACACAACAATCAAAGAGATCTTGGCAGTCAAGTATGGCAGAAAGAAGTTTGAGTTTCATCTGATAGGACATGAACTTCATATTTTCATGGATAACTCATCCTTCCCTAAAATCCTTGACTTAAAAACAAGATGATTGAACAGGCTCTGCTGTTAAGATTGAAAGATTGGTTCTCAAGATATCAAATCAAAATTCAGAATGTCAAAGGAAAAGCCAATATTTTAGCTTATATTTTATCTCGACCAAAAAATATTCTGTCATGTAAAAACACGGTAAATCTGCCTATTTTGCTTACCAAGAAATATTCCCAACCTGTCCCTTAGATTTGTTACCTTGATCAAATTAACTTATCCTTTCCACCAGGAGTCTCTGAACACCTTCTATTCCTGAATTGATAAAGCATGCCAAAAAGCATTTGTTTTATTATCAACATGCACACTTTAAAGAAAGACCAAATGTCTTTGTTAACCCTATCTTTGATTTTATGTATCCATGGAAAAATATTATTAATGTCTTAGCATGTTTAACTGAAAACGGATATTGGTACTTATGGTGTGTTTCAACTTTGTTTTATCATACCATTAAACTCAAATGACCTTAAAACTTTCTTGACAGAGCTAAAACATTCTGGTGATTATTTTTGGCACTATCTACTTTGTTCGCAACTCTTGAAGAATGGTTAGATAAATATATAGAAGCATCTCATATGTAATTGTGAGAAGGCCATATGAACTTCATCAAGASAAATTATCACATATTTCTTATGGCCATAGAGCAAGACCTCAATTGAAATCCAAGGAGTTTACAAATTTTATTGGCTAATTGAAAATGATCATCAAGGGTTAAAACAGCTTAACCAATATGCTTCTACTTCGAAAGGGAAATCTACTTCATATATACCTCCAGAGGATAGAGTTACTCTAAAGACAACATATCTTGGTCCTCAATATGATACTCAAGAAGAGCCACTTGGTTTCAGTATGATAGAAAGCCCTTCTGCAGACAAACACGTAATTAACTAGGATCGATATGGCCTATATTGGGATGAACTATTCTTAGAAAAGTGCTATCACTATCATGATGTTGATTAAAGCTACTTTATAAAAGTCAATTGTTGTGTTGTGGTGTATATTTTTTACTTTTCCAAAAATAGCTTTATTAAAGTCCCTTTCATGAAATGTCTTTTTTAAAGTTGTTTGTTATGTTGTGTCACATTTTTTTGACTTTTTGTAAGCTTCATAAAAGTTACTTTCATAAAGTGACTTTATGGGATCCTTATCTTTTAGTCAATTAGATTTTGATAGAAGTTTGAAGTTCGGATGCTTGTTTTTTAGTTGGATGTTTATCTTTTATTCAATTAGAGTTGATAGAAGTTTGAAATCCAGAGAATCCTTTATCTGTGAAAGGATTCACTTGTTGAATGAAAGGGTAGACTAGCCCTTACCTTTGTATTAAGTATTACCAATAATACAATGCTTCGTTAAGAAACTTCCTTGTCTCTTGAAACTCTAGATTTGTTATAACAATATTCTTTATTTCCTTCAAGGAATATTTATCTCTGAATATCGATCCATGTTTGTGGCTTGTAAGACAGCTGGTCAAAATAGATGGGTGAGATAAGTTCTCTGAAAATAGCATAGAGTAGAAAATAGGCTAGGACTGCCTTAAAAGTACCCGAGACCACTGTGAGTAGGTGATTAGTCCTACTCTTCCTTATCGCTATTGCTACTTAACCCCCAGCATGGTATCAAAGCCAGATTAGTAGCTTCATAAGTCACCTCTAGAGATCTCCACATTTGGTGAATCACAAACCACAAAGCCTATTATACTCATTAGCATCTAAGGCACGACTAAGATTGTTCACAGCTTGGAAGTTTAAGGTCATCGTCCTATTGTCTACTTATTGAACTCT
Source organism: Rhazya stricta (assembly GCA_001752375.1). Taxonomy (NCBI): domain Eukaryota; kingdom Viridiplantae; phylum Streptophyta; class Magnoliopsida; order Gentianales; family Apocynaceae; genus Rhazya; species Rhazya stricta. The sequence continues at coordinate 3,731,249 of MEJB01000022.1, forward strand.
TCTAGGGTCTAAAACTCTATTTCCATCAACTTCCTTAGTAGGAACATAGGGTCCATTGATTACTATACTCTACAACTCAAAATTCACCGAAAAAATAAAGATTTTTATCCTAGTCTTCCAAAAGTTGTAGTTAGTTCCATTGATCATAGATGGCCTTTGGTGGATAAATATTCCATTTAGGATAGGAATGATTGACTTTCCATAGATCTTTAACTTTTAGGTGATTAAACCTTTAATTGAAGTACTAGCTCTAATACCAATTGAAATTCCTAAGAAGGGAGGGGTGAATTAAGCTCTTAACAATAATTTTTACCCTCAATCGAAATCGGCAAACAAATCCAATCCCAAAATACGATCAATATTAACAATGAACAATATGAAAGTAGCTATGGTAAAAGTAATTCAAGGAAATATCGATAATAGATAAGCTTTAGCAAGATGAACACTTCAACTAAGCTTTTACCATATGAATTTACTAATCAAAAGGACTGAAATGACTGTGGGCTCATTGATATGGAAAAACAATTTCATAATCTYTGTATTTCTGACTGGGTGCTACTGTTAACTATGAATTGAGTACAAAACATGAATCAACAACATATAYGTATTTCGAAATGCATGTAACTTTTAAAGACATGATAAASGCGGAACTCCCTATTTCTTTGCATTTCAGGAACATCRTTCCCAATGTCAAAGAATGTCCCCRTGGTCCAAACATTAAATGCAATTAAAGTAGAAGCACTAACAAAAGAATTATGTGATGTAAGTAAATAGCAAGGAAAGATGGGTTATGTACGTAATATTGAAAGTAACTAAAGATGGTTGGACATAAAATTTGAATCGTCTGTGCTCCTAACGTGATCTAGTGCATTACTAGATACTCTTTTGGAATGAAAGCACCAAAGGATTCTTTTATTCCACAAAAGATCTATAGGAATATTCTTATTCTTCCAACTACTTTTAAGATATTTTGTTTTGCTTTAGGATGKGCAAGCAATGTGCAGTATCACAAGCATATAATTAGAAAGGGATCTACTACCACATAAGAGAAATGAAGGAGAAGCTTTGTAAGTTGTTCAACAGCAGTTATATACTTACGAAAGAGAAGAGATAAGTATGATGAAATCCATGAAGAGAAAATTGACTTCGAAGATAGGGAACTAACTGAAATTCTCAATAAAAAAAGGGACGAGGAAACCAAATCATTACTTCAAGGAGTGAAGAAACCCCAAGACAAAAAGAAYAGCAAASGAATTAAATTGGAAGATGACAWTWATCTCGCTAAAAGAAAGCAAGCACTGTTGCTAAGTCAGAAACAATAGCTAAAGGAACTATTGCTCAACAAATGATACAAGTAAAGATAGAACAACATAACAATGTCTACGAAAATGTATAGAAGAAAAATAGAACTGAAATAGCTAGAGTGAAATATGTTAAAGATGAAGTTGACAAAGTGGCTTATGAGATAGTTCAGGTTGACACTGAACTATTTGCCAAGAAAAAGGAAACATCTAAGTCTAACAAGAGAAGATCTTACAGACAACCAAAAGGAAGATGTCAAGCCAACAATGATCAAGGAAACTTAGCAAAAAGGGAGCCGAACAATTGGAAAGAAAAGCAAAAGAAATGGCAGCATGGACGGCCTATCAAGAAAGAGAGAAGAAACAAGGGAGATCAAAGGATTGAGGTTTTCTCTCTTGTCTCTAGTTTGTGTTTACATGCTCTTACTAGATAAACTCTAATTGTATACATCTTTATTGACATGTACTGCAGTTATTAATTTGTAACGTGTATACTCTAATATATGTTCTGTAAGTGTGTACACCTCTACAATTGGAAAAGTTTCACATATGAGAATGTATATCCCTCAATCTATATAATTCTCTATTCCTTGAGACCTTATAAAGTCCTTGTTTGACATGCTAATGTCTTCTTACATAATCATATTCACCTTAATATACATGCCTAAATCTTCTATGAAAAGTGCTTCTTCACATGCTAATTTGTCCTGGAAATATGCATATTTATGTGCTAAATGATTTTCTTATCTTAATCTAATAAAAACCAATCTTTACACAACACCCAAAGTGCCATTATTATTTATGTCTGGTAGTCATTATGCTTGCAAGATCTACTCTTTATGACAATGCGAAATTGAGTGATAAAATGCTTAATGCTCACATTCTATATCAATCTATGAAAATAGTGCTAGTCCCTATGTTTATCTTCAACAGCTAACTCTATTGGATTATGTTGCAACTTTACTAACTTATATGCTTAATGCTATATACTCAGCTGCAAAAGTATGACCTTCTGGTCTTCTGTGACTATTCATTGTGATTACTTCCTTGCTATTACTGTATATTTGTTTWTTGAATGAGATATCACAATTGCTGACCAACAATCTAAATGAATATCTAATTGGTCATGAGCTATCTGCACTTTAGTATCTCTACTCTTGTTGCAACTTCCTCTGATAAAAGTATGTCTGTTGTGATCATATCTATATTGAGAAGTGTTGCCAATTATTGACAAATGCCTAAATGTATATCCTTATTTGGTCATAAATTCTCTGAATTGCAATACCTCTTTGATATTAAGCTACTTTATTCTTAATTGAGGTACAATTCCTATGCTTGCACACATTATTCTTTTGGCAAACTCTGTTATCTTACTTCTAAAAGTACCTTGCATATGTTTTGGGGGAGTTTTATTCAAAATATATGTCTATGCCCCTAAAATATTTCAATAACCATTTACAATGCAGAATTCCTAAGTTGTTTGTCATTATTAAAGAGAGGGAGATTGTTAACAAAATACATCTTAAAGGTCCTTAATATTTGTTTTGATATTGTGATAGTACTCTTAAATTGATTATAGTTTGTTATATTCCCTTGTGTTTTAATTGTTAAAATGCCAGAGTCTTGGGTTTGAATTATGAATTGTGTTTTGTGGCATAGAATGAAGAATCAAACCAAGATTAGTCCAAAATGGAGTTTTGAGCAAGGAAAATCAAGTAGTTATGATTCAACAAGGTTAAAGACCCAAACTAAACTYGTTTCTACTTAAGACCTGGCCATGTCTTATTTATTTCCAGAGGCTTAATTGAAACCTAAGAATTTTGGSGAAAAAAGTAGATTGAGGACTCCTTGTTGATATGTGATGGGATTTTAGAACCATTCGTATAGGTCTATTTCATTTATCTTAGTTAGGTCTCCGAGTATATAAGGAGAGATTTTCAAAGACTCTAAGGTTAGTTTTTATGGATCATAATACTTTCCTTCGAGACTTTTATTATTTTCCTTCTATCATGAGAAGCTAAATATTCTATTTCCAGCCAAAGGGTAATCGAATTTTTGGTTATTCAAAGTTGTGAGATCTAATTATTTTCATTGTTCTCTTATACCTTAAATATTTATATATCTTTTGTATTTGTTCAATATTATTTTTTTGGTGATTAATGCAATAGAGCCCAATTGTTCAGTAATTAGAATAATGTATTGTGATTTAGAACTTCAAATCAATAATTGCTTAAATGTTTCTAAAATTAAGTGGTAAATTAACATAGTTGATTATTTCTAAGTTTTTGATTATCTTATGGAGATATATAATCTAGCCTAAATAAACCATACATGTTGAGTTTGATGGTTAGAATTGATAGTGTCTATAATTCTTGATGATGTTGTTAGGTTAGAACTTAAGAGCTTGTCTATGGTTATTTACTTATTACAGAAATAACAGAAGAGCAGCTCTCTATTATCGAGGAACTAAGGAGAGTTATGCAGTTAGATCGTATCAACAACCATACCCAATAGGATAAAAGAATTCATATTTGCATCAATGATCAACTTTATGAACCGAATCTGAGACTTTACCTGCAGCTGGATATTTCCCTTATATCAAATTCCCATTTAATTGTGATGTTTTAAATTTTTTCTCTAGAATCATTATGTAACACTCCTAGTTAAGTAACTACCCTAACTTAAGAATGTTAGCATTCACCCATTCATGAATGCGGGGAGCATGGAAATAGTTTTTGAAACTTTAATAATGAAAAATTCAGTTTCTAATAAATAACTTTCAAAGAAACCAAAATACCATTGCAATACCAAAAACTCATGGTTTATATAAAACATAACTTCTTAGAACTATAGTGTCTTAAATTATTGACAAATGAATGATTCTTAAAAGCATGCACTGTTTGAGTCCAAATCTACCCCCAAGTGGTCTCTCAAATCACTTAGCTTTTATCACCTAAAACATAGAATTAGGAAAAGGGGTGAGCTAAAGCTCAGTAAGCAAACTCTATGCATTGTTGTAAAATCTTCCGAAAATTGTATCCTTTTTTCCTTTAACTTTTCAAAACTTACTTTTCTTAACTGCACAAGCTCACTTTGTGTATCACCTAGCCACTAAGTTCTATCGTGGCAATTATTATTTAGAACCAGGTTATATTCCTACTGGTAGCACCGTCAAGCGGTTTACATTACATTACTTTTCTTTCACCTCATGAAAAGGTCAACATTATTATAGTTCACCCTCGAAGAAGGCTAGGTCTAGTACACCGATCCCCCATACTCCATTTCCTACTCATACCTTTCATGGGTTAAGTGTACACCATTTCTCTTACTTACAACATGGGATACATGCTTTATCAAACTCATCTACAAATTACCTTAAAAACACTTACGTTATAATTATCAGGAATATGCAACCTGTCGTACATAACACAATTGATATTCATTAATATATGCCATAACATGGAATAATGCTCAAACTATTTCAAGGTATAAGCATACAAAAATTAACATAAGAGCAATTTATTCAACACTTCCACACATTAAGTACACAATAAGCATACACCACGACCAACTGAAATGAAGGAGTTCACTTACATACTTGAACATCAACCATAAACTCACATTCAATTCACATAAGAGCAATTCAATCATAACAACCATACATATCAAGTTCACCGTAGACATACACTGCATTTGATGAGGATGTGAGAGTTCACTGCCTAAAAAGCTTAAGGGCTTAAGCTTGGTTTATTATTTAGCGATTGAGTTTCATAGCTATCCTTGGTATCCAAGTGTCAGCTTCCTAGTTCAAAATAAGGGAAACACATTTGAGAAGGTCTTCTAGATTGTAAAACTCTAAGGCACCCTTTTACGGACCTATTAGAAAACATTTTAAGCCCAAAAAGTTCCCAAAAAGCTATCACTTTCTCAAAAGTGGGAGGCCACAGACAGTACTTTACATCTTCAGTGCCATCCTTAGCTCTGCAAGTGCACAGAGACGGAATATCTTGCCAGTGCATGCGTCCGTGAGTGTCCAAAGAGCATCAAAATTAACGGATAGAGCTAAGAATGATCCCTTTCATACGTGCTCACGTCCGTGCATACGCATAAGGCTAAAAATCTTGAATTTAGAGCCAAAACCGCAGTAACTCATTGAAATCTAACTCCATCCTTTCATTACCTTAGGTTAATTCTACCTGAAAACAACATTATGCACATAAACCAATCATACTTGAAAGAACATTTTCCCTCTAACCATTAATTAACAAAAGCTCCATTGAAACAAGGTTCTAACCTAGAAATTATCGATTAACTCTACGAAATGCACCAATTAACATTAAACAAGAGTAAGGCTTACCTTCTATCACAATGACTCCATTTTCCAATGATTCTCAAGGTTGTCCAAGGCGATTTTCCCCTTCCTAGCTTCTTTTCCTTCCTTTTTAGCTTCGTAGAGTAGAGAATAGGGTTTAGGTAATTTGTTTCTAACATAAGACTAATTTTAGAATGTTGATAGAGTGTGTATTTATAGGTCTTCGGCCGAACTAAACCCATCTTTAACTCGTTCCACTACTTAATCTTTTAGGGCCACCTTAATACAATAACCCAACCCAATAAACAAAAATATAAGTAGTTTCCATCAGCCCAACCTAAATTACCCAAGGATAAGTTAAACACTGAATTACTATGACTATTTGAATCTATTTAATTAAAGGAAAATTACCACAAAAAATCATCCAAACAACAATAATAGTAACCACCAGATAAATTAAATCACATACATTTATAAATGCCTAAAAATTATCCTAAGTATTACAATACCCTCCCTCTAAAAAGAAATTTCATCCTCGATATTAGAACTCCTCAAAAAGATTCAACAAACCATAACTCTAGGTTCCAGTATCCAAAATTAATAACATTAACTACTCTTTCATCTAACATAGGTTGGATTAGTGAATCACTTAAGCATTGATGCATCTTTGTGCTCTTTCCTTGTAAATGTGCAGACCAGTGCTTGTGGAGCCTTCTCTTTTTCCTTTTAATCTTTGGCTAGACACCCCCCTTTCCACAATTGAAGCATGTGGGTTTACACTCATTGGAAAAATGCCATGGCTTCCCATATTTGAAGCACACTCCCTTGCCCAAAAGGCATTCACCCTGGTGCTCCTATCAATATTTTGGAGAAGTCTTCTTTGATTGCTTGTTTTGCTGGTGACTTTAGTCACTTCTTTGGTCATTACTTTTGAATGTCCACCCTTAATCCATCCTTTGGAGTGTTATCACTCTTAAATTCCTGATTGTTAGGTTGGATCCTAGCCTCTTCCTTACTCATGTTTTCTGCCATTTCTACAAAGAGGGACTTTTTGACTACCTCTGGGTAGGTAGAGAGCTCAAATGGGCCCACTAAAAACTTATTTGAGACCTAAGTCCTTCCTCAAAGCATCTTGCTCTCCGACCTTTCTTTGCTACCAAGTMGAGAGCAAACATAGCTAGACCTGCAAATTCAACTTCGTACTTACTTACCGTTCAACTTCATGTTCCAATCTTATGAATTCTCTCCCTTTTTGTTGGTCAACACTCTTGAGAAAGTATTCATCATTGAAAATTYTGGTAAACATCTCCCAAGTCAAGGGGCCAATATCCACCTCATGTTGGCATTGAACTATCAACCACCAGTCATATGCCTCTYCTTGGAGCATGTAAGTGAGAAAGTCAACATTCTCTCCCTYCGTGARCTGCGGAGGCTTTCTTCATCTCAGCCAACCACTTCTTAGCTTCAAGTAGATTGGTGATGCTAGAGAATGATGGTGGAGAAAGCTTCTTGAATTTAGAAATCCTACCATGTTCTCAAGACTCATACCTCCTTGGTTGGCTTGTTTGGCTAAAGGCAACCAACKCCTGTATAAAAGCCTCCATAGTTATTGGAGTGCCTTGAGTGGTTGTGTTATTGCCTRTTCCTTTATTTTGGGTCTGCAACGCCCGYTCTTGAGCTTGTCAATRGGTATTATAGACATTGTTTAAATAAGGGAATAACATAATTAGAACACCATTCATACATATGAGGATAACTATAATACATGAGCAAACAAACATAACATACACTCGTTGCAAATATAATTCCAACACACAAAAACTTAACATGAAAGCATAAATTTACCATGTGATCCAGGAAGTAATGCTTGCAGCAAGATTAGTACCCATAAAACCTTTTAAAAATAGTTTCTTATTTTTAGCAAAAGTCCATAGAATCATTTTTAATACTCTGAGCTCTGATACCAACTATAACACATTGGGTTAAAGAACTATCGTAACCTAAGAATGTTAGTGTTCAGCATTCATGTATGTGGAAGTAAAGAAATAATTTTTAAAACTTTAGTAATGGAAAGATTTAGTTTCTAATAAATAACTTTCAAAGAAACCAAAATACCATTGCCACACAAAAAGCTCAATGTTTACATAAAACATAACATCTTAGAACTATAGTGTCTTAAATTAAGATTTGACAAATGAACGATTCTTAAAAGCAGGAATTGTCCAGGCCCGAGTCTGCCCCCAAGTAGTGTCCTCGAATCACCTAGTTTTCATCAACTAAAACATAGAATTAGAGGAAAGGGGTGAACTAAAATCTCAGTAAGCAAACTCCATGCATGAATATTAATGAYATGCATTGTTGAGAAATCATTCAAAAACTGTATCGCTTTTTCCTTTAACTTTTCAAATTTACTTTCCTTAACTAACACGAGCTCATTCGATGCATCACCTAACCATTAAGCCCTACAGTGAGCAATTATTATTTCAAACCAGGTCATGTTTCTACCAATAGTATGACAAGCAGTTTACATTACATTACTTTCCTTTYACCTCCCAAAGAGGTGAAAATTGCCATTATATTTCACCCTTGCAAAGGGCTAGGTTAGGTRTGCCAGTCCCCCACACCGCATTTCCCRCTCACATCTTTCATGACTTAGRCGTACACTCTTTTTCTTAATAAAATCTTGGAATACATGCTTTACAAAAATCATTTACACATTACCTTGAAAATATTTTCCTTAAAATTATCATGAATATGAAACTATCGCACATAACACAATCAAAGTTCATTAACGTTGCCATAACACGAAATAATGCTCAAACTGCTTCAAGGTGTAAAAATACAGAAATTCACATAAGAGAAATTTATTCAACACTTTTACACATTAAGTACACAATAAGCGTACACCACAACTAATCAGAATGAGGGAATTTACTTACATACTTGAGAATCAAYCATAACTCATATTCAATTCACATAAGAGCAATTGAATCATAACAACTATACATATTCAATTCATCATAGACATGCACTACAATTKATAAGGATGTGGGAGCTCACTTACATGAAACGCTTAAGGCTTAAGCTTGGTTTATAGTTAATGCTTGAGTTCCTTAGCTTCCTTGACATCCAAGTGTTTGATTCCTAGTTCAAAATAAGGGAAACACACTTAAAAGTTCTTCTAGATTGTAAAACTCTATGATGACCTCTTAGGGACCTATTAGAATTCTAACCCTAAAAGTCCCTTAAGAATCTATCATTTTCTCAAAAATGGGAGACCATGGACACTACTCTGATTCCTTATTACCATCCTTAGCTCTGCCAATGCACACAAACAGAATGTTCCATCCATGCATGCATTTGTTCATGCACCCGTGAGTATCCAAAGAGCACCCAAATTGAAACGGACGAAGCCACACGATCCCTTTTGTTCGTGCTTGCATCCATGCATGCGTGTAAACTCAAAAGTCTTTAATTTAGATGTAGAATTGCAGTAACTCATTGAATCTAAATCAATCCTCTCATTACCTTAGGTTCATTCTACCAAAAAACAAGATTATGCATAAAAACCAATCGTACTTGGAAGAACATCTTCCCTCTAACCATAATTAACAAAAACCCATAAAAACGAGGTTTAACCAAGTTATCGATTGACTCTAAGCGATGCATCAATTGACATTAAATCAGCGTAAGACTTACCTTTAGCCACAAGTATTTTGTTTTCCAATGATTCTCAAGGTTGTCCAATGTGATTTTCCCCTTCCGAGCTTCTTTTGCTTCGTCCTTAGCTTCGTATAGTGGAGTATATGGTTGACGTAATTAGTTTCTAATGTATGACTAATTTTAGGGTATTGATGGGGTGTGTATATATGGGTCTTGGGCTAAACTAAACCTATCCTTAACTGTTTTACTACTTAATCATTTTAGGCCACCTTAATACTGCTAACCCAACCTGATAAATAAAAATATAAATGGCTTCAATCAACCAACCAAAATTATCCAAAATGAGTTAAACACTGAATTACCATGACCATTTTAATCTAATTAATTAGAAGATAATTACCATGAAAGGTCTACGGAACAACAATCTTAGTAACCACTAGATAATTTTAAATCATATAAAATCCATAAAGAATTATTCATGGTATTACACATAAAAGTTCCAAAACTCCCCATTTTTTCATTAATTACTTGAACACTTTAAGTAATGAATCTACCAGATCCCTGCGGATATGACCCTACTCATTGCTACTACAATTTATCATTTAAGTCTTAATTTTTTTTGGATTCGACACCCACCATATTGACATGTGCTTATAATGAAATATAACTTGCATTGTTGTTCTTACAAGTTTTGGTAAACTATGGAACGATAAAGTCTATGGTCAACTATCTTWGCTTCAAAGACATATATTTTGTATAAATTGATAAAGAAGTGGAAGATCTTCATAAATAATTGAAGAGAAGATATCGTASAGTAGACTCTTCAAGTTTTCCTTAGGCTATGGACTAATTACAATCTTTTTCATTGTATAGTGAGCTTCGGCAATTAGTAATATTTTTGAGAGAGTGATGAACTGCATTTACATATAATATTTTGATATTTGAAGCTCAAAATGATTTTCAAAACATCCATCAAAACATGCTTAAAAAATGACTATGACACGAATTTCCTAGGTCTAGTTGAGTTTGATTTTCAAAATGTGTAATGGGACATGGTTTCATGTCTTGGATGGACATTCTCATCAATTTCAATATACTCTAAGTCTTTTGTGTAATCTAAGTGCAATATCCTCCATTGAGATTCTCAGATGCAACTTAATGGCTTTTTAGTCGTCCAAAACAGTTAAAGGTTAAGTCCTCAAACTCAGACTTCCTCACGTTTAAATGGTCCAAAAAGCATTTGAAATTGTGTTAATATCTGTTGGAGTCTTCGAGTAGAAATATCAGATGATCACCATGGTATTTGGATCGTCCGAAATATACGTGTCAAAACACCAATTGATAGATATATTATTGTTCTAACATATTCGTTGTCATTGGATATGGGACTATTTAAGACATGRTTTTTCCACCTAATTATTTTAAACAAGTGAGAACTTCCACAGAAAATATTTTTTAAAAGCGCAAAACTAGTTCCACAATATTCTTGCACTACACTTTTAAAGCACTTCATGATACGACTTTGAAAATCCTTGGCTAAGCTTCTTCTATCAAAAATTGAATCTTCATGAGTGAAATCCACATCTCCACTTGAGCTTAGACTGCCTAAATCCTAGCTATTTAGAGTGGAACAAATCTAGAACCTATGTTTGTAAATCTCTGTGTGAGATACATGGTTTTCTAGGACATAAACTTATTTGAGAATGAACAGTGTCTGTAAAAACCAAGATTATGCAAAATGCTTTTGTAGGTGAGTCTTGTAGCAGCGGTTTGTGAATATTGAGGTTGTATAGGATACATAAAACCCTATTGAGGATGAGGCTTGGTTGGATAGTTAAAGAGTTATAAAATACAAGTGGGGTTTCAAAATGCTTTTGTAGGTGAGTCTTGTAGCAGAGTTTGTGAATATTGAGGTTGTATAGCATACATAAAACCCTGTTGATGATGACGCTTGGTTGGATAGTTAAAGAGTTATAAAATCCGAGTGTGGGTGAACCTTTTGTGTATTCATACATTGCTGAGAAAAAATTTGCGTACTTAGTGAATTTTAAAATCCTAAGGTTATGGTCATAGGTAGTAGATGTAGATTCGTAAAAGGGATCGAACCATCATAAGTAACTTGTTCCATTTTGCATTTTTTATTCTTGTGTGTTTACTTTGTTTAAACTGATTGCACAATCATCTCATCTTTCTTTATATGTTAAACTTTTATTATATTTAAAGAGGATTTGAAAAGTACATTGGGCGGCCTTTAAAATTTTGAGAAAGTATTCATAACCCAATTCAGCCTTCCTGGGGTTCCTTTACCTATATTTTCCCTCACATCTAACATTCAAAAGCATCTGCCTTGCCCATTGAAGGCTGTCTGGAGTCACCTTAAGGACCCCCATTTAAATAAAATTGAATCGCAGATCCAGGAACCATCAACCGTAAGGTACATTTAACTTTGAACCTATTGTGTTACTTGGAAATGCCACCTCCTTCCCCAATGGACTAGCCGGCCATCCAAACCAATCAATTGGAGAATTTTAAGTCACGTAACAATAACATATAAATCAAGTAGGCTACACCAATATCTTAGCATAAAGGAAATTACTTCATGCTTGAGCTATTAAAATAATTACAAAACAAAAGCATAGGGTTAAAAAGATAGAGAAAAGAAACTATTTGCGAACTTGGTGATTGTTGTCTTCGGCTTCTACTCTAGATTCCTCCAAGTTTTCCTATCTAAAGTATGATGAAAAGGTTCCTAATACTATCCAAGAAGTCGTTTGCTTTACAATGGGGCTATGTTTCCTAGTCCAAGAATGACTTTGACTCCGAAATATTTTAGGAAAGATGTCTCATTAGTGGCGATATGTTGAAAAGCTATATATCAAGAATTTTCAACCAAAAAACTCAAGCAACCGATGAGGCAATACCATGAGTTCTCCATTTTACTGCCTTTTAGCACTGCAGCTGTAATACCCCCAGATTAGGAACTATCCTAAGCTAAGAATATTACATTACCTTACTCACGGAACAATTAACTACTATAGGAAATAAAAGAAGTCTTAATCCTTGTCAAAGGTTTTATAAAAATTCGATAGAGTTTCCTCTATAATTTCAATGACTACCCCTGCATATGTTCAAAAAATTCTCAACATTTTCAAATACCCATTCACACTATACACTCCAACCCAAATAAACATCCAACGTAAAGAGTGATGTGCTCCAACAAATCTTTTACCAAGCCAACAATTATTCAATCTAAAATTTGAAGAACCCAAAAGAATTTAAAACACAATCAGTTGAACCAAATATGAAATATCCTAATGATATGCAAAAAATCATTCTAGACAATTAGCTATCTATCTTATTCAATAAAATTTATTTAGAATATACATCAGGGTATCTTGGTTTGCCCACAAGTGACCTCCRCRCACCATCTGGCTACACATCACCTGAGATGCAAAATTAGAGAAATGGAATGAGCTAAAAAGCCCAGTAAGCAAATCTCATGCATGAATGCATAAATATGCCTTACATRTSGTGAATTATAAAACTTCACGTTTTCAATGAAAACTTTCTAAACATTTCAATTTCATAACCTTTTTATAAAATCCTCCCTTTCAAAATGTATAACCTGTAAAAACCTTTCATTTCATTACATTCGTGAGCTCACTGAGTGTAATGCCTAGCCATTAAGCTTGCAGTGGGCCATTTGTTCTTTGGAACCCGATTACATTTCTACCGGTAGAACTGCAAAGCGGTTAACATTCCTTCACTTTTCCTTTCATCTTTTCACCTCCAAAGAGGTGAATCATTACATTTTGCTACCCTACAGAGGGTTGGTTCGGGTGCATCGGTCCCCCGCGCCTCATTTCCCACTCACATCATTCATGACTAGGTTTACACTCCTTTCCAAAAACCTTAACATTTTCTTGAACATGTTACAATTTATAAAATACATTTGCTTTTAAAATTTCATTTCCTAAACCACTCACTTTCTAAATRTATGAATAGCTCACGCCAGGAATGATGTAGAACACTATAGCTACATGCCCATGACGTGAAATCCATACAATTGTAATTAACATGCCGTTCAACATAATAATGGTACCAAATATGAAACACGTGAAAATATTCCATCAATCAACACATTTCATAACATAATCCCAACACACAATGAAAGAGATAGGCGGTATAGGGATTTGCTTGCATAGAATCTCATAGACAACATATTAATCCACCTAAAGGAATTCAGATACATCCATTCATATGCATTAATGAAATGTGAGAATTTACTTCCATAGAACATAGATTTAATACACATTCAATTCACCTAAGAGCAATTTAATTATGACAACAACACATATACGTTAATGAGAATGTGAGAATTTATTTACATAGAACTCAAATTCAATACAGATTTAATTCACCTAAGAGTAATTTAATTACAACAACAACACATATACCTTAATGAGAATGTGAGAATTTACTTACATATAGTCCTTAGTAAATTTGTTTACATTCACTAGAGGGATGCCTTGGTTGCCCACAACTTTAATGTGCCACAGTATCCTAATATTATTATACAAAGAATATTCATTTGAGACTTGTTTAACCAAACACATTCATTTAACACAGGTGTTTACCATTAGTACCTTCATCATTTTTTCTATGGTGACCTTAACTAATAATTTCTCAAGATGAATTTCCATGTCAATAAAAATCGAACTACTAATAGTATAATTTAATTTCATGACTCCTAATTTGTTCTTAAAATAACAATAATAATCGTAATCACAATATACATTATTTTATCATACAGACCCTAATTTCATCCTAAATTATATTTCAATACATTTCTAGAATTATATCCTCCTTTTTACTTTATCATACTAACTTAAATTTCAATTAAACATATTCCATATTTTTCCTTAATTATTATTACATAATACAAAACCTAGGTCATCCGGTTAATTTAAATAAAGAAACTAAGGATTCACCTCGAATCCCGAACCTTAGATGTGGTATCAAATCTATGATGTAATGGCGTCGATCATGCTCGGAAAAGAAATACGCTCTGAGCTTGTGAATGGCGGTCCTGGTCGCACACGTGCTGCGCGTGCGTTATCAGGTGGCTAGGCGTTTGGGAGCCTGGGCTTCTAGTCACTGGGGCACCTAGTCGCCTGGTTGCCTGACTAGAATGGAGGAGATGGAGTGGCACTCAGCATCGGTAGAGAAGAGGAGAGATAGATAAAGAGGGTGGGAAGACCGGTATCGGTGAGGGCAAAGGGACGAGGTGTCGGTTGGTGGTGGTTATGGTTAGGAGGTTAGGGTTTTTTATTTTTTTTTCTTTTGGAAAAAGATGAATAGTGATCTACATCTTTAAATAGTTTTTTTTAAAAAACTTAACCCTAACTAATATTTCTTTGTAGGCCATTTTCATTACTTAACCAACTAAACCCAATCAAATTAAAATCTATTAGTTTTCTTCTGGCCCAAAATTGAACTCCAAATTCGATTTTAGATTTGAATAAGTAGAGGACGGCTCTAACAGGTCAAGTCTAAATTAATTAACTAAGACCAAGTAACTAGCAAAATCTCACCTTTAAATAAACATACTCACACATTAACGCATAACAAATAATAAATCAATGAAATTATTATTTATTTCTATTTGGTACATCGAACGCTATGGCCTCCAATTCCTTTTGTTGTAAATTAATTAATTAATTTACTAACAATGATGAATACAATCTAATTAGTGGATTAGAACATAAATTGTCTATTTATATATATATAAAGTTTGAAAGGAAAAACAAAAACTAAATCTCGGGTATTACAATACCCTACGCCATAAAATAAATTTCATCCTCGAAATTTAGAGTTCACTAAAAAGTTGTGGGTACTTAGTATGCATCTCATTTGTTTCTTTCCTATGTTGCCTCTTAAGGAGCCATATCAATAGTAGCCTAATCACAGATCAATCTTAAAAAAATATCTAACACCTAAAGTTGATCATTGAATTATCAATCCTAGAGAATGGGTGCCTATTCATTATTGTCACCTCGTCCAATTCTATATAATATATACATAACCTCATAGATCCATCATTCTTCTTCACGAACAACACACGTGCAACCCATGGTGAAAACTAGGTACGTGGTCATTAATTCCATTAGTAGGACTAGTTTTCCAACTAAACCTCAAAAATATTCTTGAAATATTAAAAGAACACTAGATATCAGGTGGTATTTTAATTTTTCCCTCAATTGATTACATTTTGGCCTTTTATAATTCTRGAAGATCCATAAATCCTATTTTATATATTGATAAGCTTACATACATCACCATTTCATAAATTGCRCTAGATCTAACCTACCATATTTKTTCCAACGAATTCTAATTCCTTTCCTCAAAAACATTTTAATCTCCTCAAATACAATTAAAATCAGATCAACTTCTTAAAGAAGAAAATTTAACAATCTCCAAACAAAATGGAAATTCAACTCAATAATCTTCTCATCAAAAGCCAAAATCATCAAAAGTCAAAATCGAAGTCTTATAGTCCGAAATCTAATCACAAATTTGTTCTTAATTCCTTTCAGCATCTTGGAATCAAACCATATACCGTTTACCTCTCCTTATGGAAAATACTTTGTTTAAAGAACTATCCCAACCAAAGTTAAACCTATTCAAATCGACCAGAAACTCCTTGAGCATTGTCAAAAGAAATTCAATATCTTACTTATCGAAGATTGTTCATCCAACCTAACCAATCATCTTATAATTGCTCAACATTTACATAACAAGACGGTCTCACATCTTAAGCATTCAAACAATACTTTAATATAGATTAAGTATCCTAATTCCTAACAAAAAGATTTCCTTCAGAGACTTTATTTTACAAACACCCTTTCTTTCTTTTCTTTTTTTTTTTTTTGAATTTGAAATCAATTTAGATTCATGACAAATTCAAATTCATCTCATGGAACGGTAAGAAATGACATTACAAATCCAATTCAGCTTTACAATTGAAACATATCTTGATCTAGAATGAAAGTTAGAATTTGAAACATAAAGAATTTGGTTCTTATAATAAGTAGATATTAAATACCAGATAATCACTCAACTAAGACATAAATCTTACCAGATGGTCCTAGGAGAAACGCCTGCGGCATGGCTTGATACCCATATAACTTTCCAGAATTTCATAGATCATTTTCTTATGAAGTCTACAGAATCGTTTTTAAACTCTATGCTCTGATACAAAAACTATAACACCCATTCATTAACTGCCTTATCCAGGAATGTCACCGACTTTAATTTTATATATTTTAAATTTTACTTCCTTTATTGTCAAAGCTTCCACTGAAATTTTAAATATATGAGAATTAAGTCGGTGACATTCCCGGATTAGGGCAGTTATGATATGGGGGTGTTACAGCAGCAATGTTGATTCAACATTTCATTGTAATTTAGGCATAACCATCTCATTCTAACTTTCATTGAGACGATTGAGGATTCTACGAAAATAAAGGAAGAAGCTTTAAAACTATTTGATTTCATAATTTTGCAACAGAGTGGAAGTCTAGTATACCTCAAGGAGTTGATAGATCTTTCATCCCTTTTTATTTGGCGTGGCTCCTTGAGGTAGCTCTAGAAAGTACTAAATAGGTGAGGTGGATGCATTTGGATATAGAGATAAGCACGGTAGTAGACAAGATAGGGACGAACAAGGTGAAATGAAGAGTGGATAGGGAAACACGACACTGTAATGTTCCTTTGATCAAATCAAGTTCCAGCTCAAGCTAGATTTTACAATATTCTTCCTAATTCCTAAGCGTCAACCAAGGCATAATGTTAGAGGAAAGCTGTAATTGAAAGTTGTAAATAAAGCTTTGAAGAAAGCAGTAAAAAAAAAAAGTTAAAAGAAAGGAAAAAAAGTAGAATTGATAAATTAGCTTGAGTTGTGGTTTAATTAACCCCAATCTTCATATCATTTTTCTCCTTTTATACTGAACTAAATCCTCATCAGTGAATCAGGGAGTTGAGATATCCCTATATTATCGTGCTTCAAAGATCATGGAGCTAAGAACAACCATTTTTGCCATGGGACTCGGTTAAAATCATTGTTAGAGATTTCTACTGTATTTGAACTCTATCTGCTTCGGTTGACTATTTTGTTCCTAAGGATGAYGCCTAGTGTTTATTAGTTGATCTTTTAACTCTCCCCATAGCTGATRTCATACCTCAATTCGAGTTTTAACCAATATTCGATCAATTGCTAAGCAATCTGAGTCATGTAATTTTTTGTGTTAACAAATATAGATACTACATCAATTAAAAATGGGACATGTAAGTGCTGCTCCAACACGGCCCTTCTGGTTTGCTTCTTTGAGAATTTGCAAGAGTTTGACTTTAATTAATCAAGTAATTTCACAAGTCTCTACAATACCAAATGTGAGAGGATGATGAAATATCTATATTTAAAACCACATCTAGTTCTAAAATTCTCAACTATTTAACTTTTAAGTCCTCAATTAGTAAATGTAAATGAAAATATCTGCAGATATGGAGATTACATTAAATTAAATTTCCATAATTTATTTAAATAATTAAGAGCCAATTTTAAATTCTTCCATTAAAATTGGAAAGTATTTGACATCTTGACCAATGAAAGGTTGACACATGTCAATGATGCAGTACGGCTAATCAACTAATGTGACACTGCTCTTAGATAAACTTCGACCAATCAAATTAATTCACTTTGCCTATAAATAGACGCTAAAGTATAAGAGGAAGGGGTCCAGAAATTCATATTAAGGTCCAACAATTGAGAGACGCTTAGAAGAAAGAGCACCAAATTTTTCTCCAAATCCTGAGATCAAGCTGCGAAGTCCTCGAAAAATTTCAAAGAGAAGAATAAATAGATTTAGCTCTTGCCATGAGAACATTTTAGAGATTGTAACATTTATCTTATCAAATTTATAATATTAATATTTTTTATATATATTTCTCTTGTTTTCCTATTATATTTTGCAGACAAAAGATTCATGTAAAYAAATTTTGGCACGCCCAGTKGGACAATYTCTATCATTCATCTTTTTTCTTCAAATCAAATCAAATTCATCAATGGTCCCCAAGAGCAACATCTCAAAGGGTACCCTTTCCATATCTACAACAATTGGTGATGCTCCCAAGTCAACCATGTCAAATACATATGCAGGACCTAAGATGATGAGTAGGGCCCAATTTGATATATGCAAAGAAGTAGAGTACTTCTCTAATGATCAGATCTTCGAATACTCCAGCCACGTTCAAGAATGTTCCTCTTCAAGAAGGAAAAATTGGAGTCAGCTCTGCTAAGAACAACAACATCTTTGTTGAATGCAGGAACCAAACCTCAAAGGTCCACACATGCTGGCGACAGATATACTTCAGATTTGGTGCCAGCTAATGCTCAAAAGGATTCGAAAGATTGATGTGATGGCTTATGAAGATCCAACCACAAGTTTATTCTCTATGCCTGTTACGATGGCAGACATCTCAACCGTCAAAGAATAGATTTCAAATATGATGAAATTGGTGGAAAGTCTTGCAAAGCACACTCAACAACAAGATCTCACAATTGCTCGACTAATAAATCAGCTTGAAATGCTGGAAAAATAAGCCAATCTGCTCTAAAACATCCTAACACTTCAAACATGTCAGGATTAGCAAAAGTTTTAGGGAAGCAACCTCAAGTCACATTTGAATCTGAAGACATGAGAGAACGGGACTCTCAAAAGAGACCGCAACAATTCAAGTCTCCTCAGATGGATTAATTTGTGTTGACCAATTGAAGAATTTCATTATGGGTGTCATAAAGGATACGTATGAAGGCAGTACTAAATCTTTTTTCGCATATTCTAAACCATAACAAGAGGATTGATAACTTGAAGATGCCTATAGGTTATCAACCTCTGAAATTTTRGCAATTTGATGGAAAGGGAAATCCTAAGCAAGACATTGCACAATTTGTTGAGACTTGCAACAATGTTGGCACGTATGGTGACTACCTTGTTAAGCAATTTRTTCGATCCCTCAAGAAAAATGCATTTGACTGGTACATCAACCTCACGGCTGGATTAATTAAAGTTGAGACAAACTTGAGCATGAATTCCTCAACCACTTTCACAGAACCCGTTGAACTGTAAGTATGTCGAAACTGAGCCATACTAAGCAATGAAAAGATGAGCCCATCATTGATTGCATCAATCAATGGAGAAGTTTGAGCTTGGATTATGGAGATCGCCTCTTCGAACAATCTGCAATCAAGATATGCATCCAAGGTATGCATTAGGGCCTCCAATACATTTTGAAAGGAATCCAGCAAAGAACTTTCGAAGAATTAGCTACTCGGGCTCATGATATGGAGTTGAGCATTACAACACAGGGAGATCAAAGAGTTTCAATACCTGAGCCAAGAAAGAAGGAAACGTTTGACTTCAAGAAAAYAACTAAGTCATTGTCCAAGTCTAATGGAAAAGCATCCATGACAACAACTACAGCACATTTCATATACCCACAAAARYAAGCAGAAAGTTTAATGAGAAGGTGGATACTACTYCACATCTTGGAARAAGACACATGACTTTGAAAGATATGCAAAATAAAGATAACCCATTTCTCAATTCTTTCATCTCATAAATGTTTGATGACATGTTGCTGGAAACCAAACTACCAGAGTAAAAATGGCCAGAAGAAGCGGGATCTCTTGGAGATCTAAATTATTGCAAATATCATTGTCTTCTTGGCCACCTAGATGAGAAATGCTTCGTCTTAAGGATAAAGTCATGGAATTCACTCGTAAGGGGCGCATTTTGTTAGAGGAAGAAAAAGTTATTACTAATTAAATAAGCATTATACCAAACGCTTTCTCTTCCAGATTTATCGATGTAAAGGTTGCGCATATCTCACGGTCGCCTGAATATTTCATCTAGATCAACTTTGGACAATTCCACATGGTGAAATTTAATAGAAATTCTTACTGAAATTCAACCATAAGTCCAATAATCTTATGGAAGAAGTAAAGCCATGCAAAAATGTAATACCCGAGATTTCTTTTTATGGATTTTTGTATGATAGTGTGAAATTTGTGTGCCAACTAGGGTTGAATAATTTTCTATATGGTTAATGTTTTAATTGTACATTAATAAGTGCGAAATTATCGTGTTTGTCCGATTAGGGCCCTTGGTTGGTTAGAGGCTCACTCGTTGGCTTATTCGTTTTCGTTCGAAAAATTAGATTTTTATCCAAAAAAAGCCCGTTAAATTTAATTTAATGAATTGGATTAGCTACGAATGGGGAGGCTCGAAAAATTTGGATTAGGGCCTAAGTAAAAAAAAAAAGAAAAAAAGAGAAAAAAAGAAGAAACCTAGAATCCTCTTCTTCTTCTTCCTCCCCATTACCGCTGCCCAAACCCTAAACCACCCTTCCCGCCGCTGTCGTTCTCCTTTGCCTACCCGACGCCGCTCGTCACGGCTTTCCCTTGCTCTTTCTCCTCTCTCCGTCTTCTCTTCCCTTCTCTCACAGCCGGCACTTGAAGCGGCCGCTAGTCGCTGCTTGCAATCGATAGGCCGCCCATCACACAGATTCCCTACCAAATCCGCTCCTTTCACTGTCGAGCTCGTGACGAAGCACTTTGCCGAATCAGCCTTCATCTTCTTCTCCTTCTTCCTTCTTCCCTCTTTCTCCTGCCCAAAGCCGAGGCTCACTGGTCCGGTTGCTACCTAGCAAGAGCTCCGCGGCACCTTCTGTGTGCGTCGCTCAGCAGCTCGCGAATGTTTGAGCACGAGAATTCGCGCAACTTTCCAGAAATCGTCCAGATCTGGAGTCTCCTGAATCGGCTATCGAGTCTTTTGCCTATCGCGTTGCTGTTGTCGCTCGCCCAATCTGCTCGCCAGCTCCACAAATCTTGTACCCCTTTTTATGTCGGATGATATGTTAAATGCGGTTGTACACATTTCATGTCATGGGCATGTAGTCAGTATTCTACATCATTCCTGGCATGAGACATTCATACATTGAGAAGTGAACGTTTTAGGAAACGAAATTTTGAAAAGGAATGTACTTTATAAATTGTAAGTGTTCAGGAAAATGTTAAAGTTTTTGGAAAGGAGTATAAACCTAGCCATGAAGGATGTGAGTGGGAAATGGGGCGTGGGGGACCGGTGTACCCGAACCAACTCTCTGGGAGGGAGGTAATGATTCACCTCGGGGAGGTGAAGAGATGAAAGATAATGTAATCAGGTTCCAAAGAACAAATGGCCCACTGCAACCTAAATGGCTAGGCGTTACACTCAGTGAACTCATGAATGTAATGAAAGGAAATGTTTTACAAATTATATATTTCGAAGGAAAGGTTTTGTAAAGAGTTTTCAAAAAGGGAATGTTTGGAAAGTTTTCATTGAGAAAGTGAAATTTTATACCTTCATGACATGTAGGGCATGTTTATGCATTCATCCATGAGGTTTACTTAGTGGGCTTTTTAGCTCATTCCTTACCCTCATTTTTATTTCAAATGATGTGTAACCAGATGGGGCGAGGAGGTCGCTTGTGGGCAAGCCAAGATACCCTGAAGTTAATGTAAATGAATATTATGGATTGAGATGGTTGTATTAAGTATTTATTATTTGGTTTAAATTCTTTTGAGCTTCCCCAAATTCGTGTTAGTGAGTAAATGGTGACATTCCCGGCTTAAGATAAAGGTTCCTAATCTGGGGGTGTCACAAAAAATATTAAATCTTCATGTCCATGTGACAAAGTCGATGATCCCGATTCTGAAAGTTGGACAATTGTGAAATGCCAAAGGAATTATGTAAAGAAATCTACAAATAAGAAATTCATTCAAAGAAGCAAAGCAATGAGAAGGAATGTACCTAAGCCAAATAAGGTTATTCCTAAGAAAGTCATCAACAAGTCAGAGGTTTCATACATTACCAAGTATYAGTGACCGATTACATTGAAAGAGTTCTTTCCAAGAACATTAATTGATAATCTTGAWATCRTCTCTTTGTTCTACCCCAGGTAAAGCTAGAGTAAATGATTTTGGCTTTTCCTTCCAAAAGATTCAGTTCAAGAGGATTCTCCTATGCCAATTAAGGGGTGCACTTGAAATTTAGTTGCATGTATGACCGAAATAATCTTCAATGATGATGATTTGTTGCTTGGTTTAAAACCTCATAATCGACCTCTATTTGTATCTGCCTATGAGCTAGAAAAGGAGATAAATTGAATATTGCTGGATGGAGGAACTCTCTCATAGTTGATTCATGATCCAAGGTTTTAATCAATGAAGTCAAAAAGCGCTAGGAACTATTCAATTAAACTTACTTATTGACGAGATGTCGTCGAATGTTCTACTCCATGTGATCAATTCTAAAACCTCTTACAATCTATTATTGGGAATGCCTTGGCTTCATGACAATAGAGTTGTACCCTTGATACTCCACCAATGTTTCAAGCACCTCGATAATAGTGCTATGAAAAAGGTGATCGTCGATGATAAGCCTTTCACGTAAGCAAAAGCATATATTACGAATACAAAAGTTTACCTTGGCAAAAAAACTATATCGTTTGGTGAAAGTCAAATAGCCCCAGAGAAGGAAGTTTGTGGTCAAGGTGCTATCGTTTCCAAATCTCAAACCTTTTTTAAGGAAGAACCTCGGCATTCTGCGAAATTCCTGGGCAATGTGAAAAGAGGTAAGTGTAATACCCGAGATTTAGTTTCTACTTTTCTTTTAGAACTTTATATATATAAAAATTTACAATTGATGTTCTAATCTACTAATTCGATTGTATTCATGATTATTAGTAAATTGATTAATTCACGACAAAAAGACTTGGAGGCCGTAACGTTTGACGTGTCAATTAGAAATAAATAATTATTTTATTGATTTATTATTTGTTATGCATTAATATGTGAGTATATTTATTTAAAGTTGAAATTTTATTACTTTACTTTAATTAGAAGTCTTACTTAATTAATTTAGACTTGACCCGTTAAAGCCCGTCCTCTTCTTATTCACATCTAAAACCGGATTTAGGGTTCGATTTTGGGCCAAAAGAAAACTAATAGATTTTAATTTGGTTGGGCTTAGTTGGTTAAGTAATAAAAATGGCCCACGAAGAAATTTTAGTTAGGATTAAGTTAGCTTTAAAAAAAA
>MEJB01000022.1:3766957-3811542 GCA_001752375.1 Rhazya stricta
AARKWCCCCATGTCCCATTTTGTTTAATCTATACTATTTTGGATGTCTTCGTATCTTTAGATTTTATAAGAAGTACTTAGAGGCCCGCATGTTTCCTTAAAATGGGAAGGAAGGGGCAATACATGAATAAGCTCAACTAGCAGCTAAATAACTAGTTAAGGTTTAATTAGGTAAGGTGACGGAGAACACAAAAGGGTCCAAGAATTATGAAGTTCTAACTCATTTCTAGCTTTAGTCTTGTAAATCATAGTTTATGAGTCAGTAGCTGGGAATATTTGGTTTAATTCAGTTTATTCTCTGTACTTTATGAATATAACTGGTCAGCTCTTCCGCAGACATTCTGCTAGAAACTGTGGAAGGAACCAGTTCCATAGTAWGAAAAAATTTTCTTGCATCACTTATTGTTACAAAGGCTAATCATTAGAACAGCAACCCACTCAGGTGGGAAGAAGAGAATAAAAGGAATTGTGATGAAGAATCAGAAATCATGAAACACTCAGATACAAATGAACATCAAATTTTCTTTTTCTTCTTTCCTTTCCATATAAATTAGGGGTTAATTTTTAGGTATAGATTGGGAAATCGTGAATATCTTTGACACTCCATAGTGAAATAACAACACAGGTGAAAATACTTACTTTAATAGTTTCGGTCACCAACACGGTTTTACCGAGTCTGGTGAGTGGAAGGTAGGCAACACATTGAATGTGTAAAATCATAAGTAACAAATTGATGGTAAACATTTCCAAAAATACATAGCAGAATAAAAGATGAGGATTCAGGTATCACATACCAGACGGTAAAGCTTTTCTTTAAGTTAGAAGTCCCAATTTTACCAGAATCATATAAACAACTTGACACCATCATGGCTTTTCCATTTACATTATTCTTCCTTCTGTTATTTCTTTTAACAAATCCAAGTACTTTGTTTGCAAACCATTATTATTTCTTCCTATTTCGTAACCACACACTTTATAGGAACTCTTTCCCATAAAAGATTAAATAGATAGAAGTACATCTCACTAACATTATTTACCTATCTCTCACCTATATACATCTATTCCCACCATTAAAGGAACACGATATATGATTTACCAATAAGTAGGACAAGCCATACTGCTAGGACTGAAAATAAGGAATAGAAGCCCCTTTCCTGTAGAATCAAGAACCTTTGGGGAGAGAGCATCTGAGGGAGTAACTGAGTGCCAAATGTTATTTCCCTCTTATTTGACTCTTCATAATCCTTACTTTCAAGTTATAAAGCTTGAGCCAATTGGCATCTTGCTTAGTGGAACAAGCATATAAAGGTAGGGTCAGGTGGATGAAGTTTCCAGCACTCAGTTTTCAATAGAAACAGAAAAGATTTGACTGATTTCAGTAGATGTCTGCTCAATCATCAGAGTTTTATGCCTATGGCCCTTGCTTCAATACCAGGCCTGTTTTTCTGCAGTATCTTTAAGGCAACTATAATAGTGCAAGACTTGGGAAATTCTTGGGTACATCAAAAAATGAAAAAACCTTCAACTTCTTCATAACAAAATGAACCGATGCTGATAAGCCAAAGTTCTGGTTATCATCAATCGAATCCTTTATCCACCTTTGTGCAGTCCAGTATCATCAAGGTAAGTTTTCACTTTTTCAAGCAATTATTGTCTATTCATTTCTGCTACTAGAATCTCCTATTCCCAGAAAGGTCATCCAATTTTACGTACAAGTGCATAAAATTAAAGTATTAATGCCCAAATATATCTTCAAAAGTATTGAATGAACCTTCCCGCCAGAGGAGAAGCAGGACCAAGCAGGCAGGAATCAGAATTGGAAGGATGTCCTTGCCCTGGCTTAAGGCATAGATCATAATTTGGTAAAGGAAGGTAAGCTCAATCACTTAACGGGATACATAAATAGTGCGAGGTACTTTAAGATGCTGAGGAATATGTGGGACAAGAATAGAGCTTCTATACCCCAAAATAAATAAATAAATAAATAAAAATTGAAAAAAGAAAAGGATATTCTTAGATGGGGTGGTTAATATGGTGGAATCAATGAAGAGAGTAACTGTGCAACTCCAGCACCAGGCTGGAGCAGTGGCTGGGAAGAGTACCTTCTTCCATCTTTCCAATATATCGAATTATGCACAGGGAAARGTAGTGTCATCTTAGTATTCTAGTGTTTATGTTTCAGATTAAATCCTAGTTTCCTTTTTTTTTTTTTAAACTTTTCATCCTAGTTTCCTTTCTTTTTTAAACTTTTCCTTTTTCGTATGTTTGAGAAGAAGTTATAGCATTCTAATAGTCACTCCCTAAGCTTCAAAGCAATATCAACTATCATTTCAAATCTAGAAAGGTCAAACAGTATACATTACACATAAAACCTATGTTCTTTGAACTATTATCAAATCAAATAACCAAAGAAAATCGTGAAATAGAATCTTCCTTCAACAGGAAATGAGGGCTCATTTTCAGTCAATTGGTTTCTCATAAATAACAAAGTGGATAAGCACCCACTTTTCTTCATTTTCAGTTCCAACTTCTATTCTCTAAGTTAAAACAGAACAGTTAGACCTCCAAACTAAAAATTTCTTCAAACATAGACATATTAATAGAAAAATTATAAATTCATTGCATGTAAGATGTGTTAAGAAGTATTATAGAACATATAGTTTTTCACATGCCATATAAATGAAAAATATACATTCAAAAGAATTACAATCCCAATCTAATCATTTATTACTCTGATAACTTTTCACCACAAGTTAATTTCAACCTTAGTAAATGAGGAGAGGCTTTAAGGCAAATAAAATTGCAATCTGAAGTTAGCTACAAAATAACTATACATTGTCTTATATTATTCTTTTTGCATTCACCAGGAGGTTTCAAAGTGCCAAATAAGCTGTGAGAAAAAAATCCTACATCGGATGCGATCTACACAACCCCAACCTGCTCTGATTAGCCATGAATTAACTGCACTCCATCTCATGTCTCGGATGGCTTCAATAACCTAAGAAATGAAAATCAGGCATGACCCCACATCAACCACTGAACTGGCCAAAAGTCTAAATCCATTTATTAAGGTCGGGCAAATCGCTTGTTCCTACCTGCTTGAGAACTCACCTCCAATCAACTAGCAATCAATCAGTGAAGATTGCCTATTTTCTCAAAATCCCTATCTTCAAAAGTAGCAATTTTTCTCTAAGGGTCTCTTTATCGCTTCAGCTATGTTTCCCAATTGGACAATATTAAAATCGTTCTGAAATATGACATAAGTAGAGAATGCGCAGAGTTCAAAGCCAAAGACTGCATAAAAGTTGACCAAATTGGTATGCAATATGCATCTCTTTGTGTGTGAGTCTCTTATCAGCCATAAAAGAACCATCCCTTTGATGCACGAAATGCTAAGTTTCCACGCTGTACTTCAGTGACTACAGTAGCATCATGCGCAATAAAAGAAACAGACAATCTTCCACAGTTCATCCATATCCCATCAATAGAGACACATCCTGAACAACACTATCTTTTTGAATTGTACAAGTTTATTTTAAGCACATGATTTTAAAAGGAAAACCAAATGGATACAATACTACATTCAAAAATTCATAGCTATGCATCTACATCATGCTAAAAGTCAAAGAAATAATAACCTATAATGTCACATTATAGTCCTCATGATATATGCATAAATACAGTACCAAAAAAAGTGTCCTTAGGATAGTTTTCCAATTCAATTTGGTGGATGACTTTTTCTTTCTTTGCTATGGACATATTCCGTGCTTCGCAATATCATTTTGTGTCAAACCCTAAGAATTACATAAAGATAGTAGAAAATCAGGGACAACATAGTGACTTGAAGCCTCTACACAAACTTACAGAAACCGTTGGTATCTATGGATTAGTTCAAAAACTGTCGAGGATTAATTCAGATAGGAAATTATACCCCACCCTTCCAACAACCCAAAAAAAAAAACACAGAGAAATAAAGAAAGTTATTTCACTCACATTAAAGAAAGCAGTTTAAAGTTTATATCACAAACAATAAGAGGACCCAAAAGTAAATAAAAGTGCGAGCATCTGAACACTAACCCGTAAAGGAGGAATTTGTCAATCCTGCAATGACACAAATATAAGGTTATTAGCAAATCTTTCACTAATATCAAGATGAAAGAAGAAAGAATGTCATGACAGGATTAACTACATCTGATCTTCATAAGCAACAAAAACACATAACAAATTCCCAACATTGTATGCATGATTGACCAGATATAAGCCAAGAGATATATTAGAAAAGAATTAAAAAAGTTATAAAAGAGGAATAAAACAACAATATATAACAAAGAGGATAAAGGGAGCATATGTAGGCATTTGTCAAGCTCAACAAAAATTACAAACTATAAACAGATTTTACAGTAACATTTTATGTAAGAAGATATGCAAATTGGAGTTAATTAAATATGTCAAGAAGCATATGCATTAGACGCCTATTCATACCCCCCCCCCTCTCTTTCTGATCATACATTCTAGTTAGAAGGACATCAAAAAAATCAGTCTGAAAAGATATTAACTATTCTGTGAATTATTTTCATGAAAAGAGGGAGAAACAAGCTAGAACCAAAGATAGCAATTATTCATTTGTAAGAAACAAAGATTAAACTACATTGAAGAGTCATCATCTTGGGCTGTGAAAAACTAGAACCAGATATCCTTTCAACACTCCAGGAGTCCATTACAACTGCATGGTGACATAATTTGCTTGCTAGCCAGATAGATATAAGTCTTATTGTATAAGATTACTCAATTCATGATCTTCCAGTTCAGCCTAAACTTCATATTTTCACCCAACCTATGAGGATATTATGACCAAATCAAGCACATACTCCTCCCCCCACCCACCAGACCCAAAAGGAAAAAGAAAAAAGAAACAGAAAAACCCATAAATGCGCTCTATCTCCTGCAATAGGTAAATATCAGCTAATGTGATAACAGCTAATTATTCCAGGGCAAGCAATTTGCTTCTTCAACAAAGCACCMAGAATTTATCATTCACCTTTTCAGTTTAAATCATGTAAAATCCACTTTTGGTGCAAATACATGGGACATAATAAGTTCGACTTTTTAACAAATGCAAGCTAAGCTTGTATCAGAGGGAGAAGAATTTACAAGAAAGTAAAACCATTAATACTTTCAAAGCCAAAAGGACCATGGAAACTGAATATCAAAAAGAAACCTATAAAGTGATTGTTTCTCAAAAAGAAACATAAGAAGTGATTGATTAACACATACAAGTAGTTAACAACATACGCCACCGCAAATTGTAAGCAGAATGACATAATTTAAACAAATTGAACTACTGGTAACAAAAAGAATAGCATAATACCTCATTTCTCGATTCAATTTATCCTTCACTGAATCACACGAATACATGGATATACCAATTTAATACGACAATTAGTGTAAAAATTATCATCAGAACTCCATATCTACTAATTAATGAACTGCATCCCAATTCAAAGCAAGCTTTGGAATCTAAAATAAGCATATGCAAATGACCAAATATAAAAACAGGACCTAGATAAACAGATCCAAGCAGATCTGCAGAAAACTACGAATATCTTCAATTATTTTGTACAAACCTTTAGGAATTGATGGAAGAGCTTGGGCAGAGCAATCACACTTGCAAGTAGGACAAGAAGCAGCAGAAAAGGAAGAAGTAGAAGAGTGGCCAACAGCTGCTAAGCCTTCCCTGAAGTGCCAATACAATGGCGGCCCCAATATGTATCCCATCAAGCACACTGCCATCAAACCGAGCCCTACCTTCAACAACTTTGGAGTACATGCTGAAAATCGACTGTTATATAAAGCCATTTTCGCTCAATCTGACAATTTTAGAGCCTTTTTACAGGGATCTGCCTGAGTGCTCGTGGACTCCTGTGGATTTCAAGAATTGTTTGATGGTTTTCGGGTGAGAGTGTTCAGACTGAGACTTGCCGACTGGGAACGGAAAAAAGTTTTTTTTTTTTTTTTGTTTTTTTTAGTCTTAGTTTTTTTCTCATATATAGAAATCTTTTACTTTAGATCAGGTATTGCAAAATAATTAAAAAAAAGAAAAAAAATCTGATATTGCAAAACTAAATGCTGTGAGGTCAAGGCATTGCAGGGCTGTGACACTTACCTTTCTAATTCTATTTGTAATTATAATTTATTGAGAAATTTAAAATCGAATTGCTAAATTACACTGATAAATTTGACAACTAACAGCCCTTGAACCATTTATTACTAGATATCCTTTTATTTATTGGAGTTACATTTTTTGTTTGAAGGTCCTTCAATAATATAATGTTTATTATTTCTYAATATTTATCATGTATATAAGTGGTGGCGTGGGAATTCAATTTAGAAAATTTTATACTAATCTCAATTACAACTTTTTATCTAATACTTATTGTTGTTTTAGTTTATTTAACCTTTTTTGTTTTTTTTCTTGTCTAATACAAAAAATATACTAATATATTTACTTAATCAAATATGCTTTTTTAATATTAAAAAATAATGATAGTCGCGGAGTAAATGACCAATTAATACCAAGATTTGTAAGAACAACTTTGATCTTATCTTTTTGTATTCCTAATATCAAGTTTATCAATCTTCTTCCTTTCCTTTAATTTCCYTCTTATCTCTCACTTTTCCTTTTCATGTTGTTTAGTATGGTTTGATATTCCTCCCTTCCTCCCTCATTAATAGTCAACAAGTTAATAGAATAAAATCTCTCTAAATTAATACTTAATAAATTAATAATCTTTATTAAATAATATTTTATTAGATCCAGACTTGGATTGACTAATTAAATTAATATTTTGGATAAACTAATTAAGATTTTTTTTTGAAAAATCGAATAACGCTTTGATCTCATACGTATCATAAATTATTATGCTGAAGTTTGAGGAGGGTGCTTGAATTTATGAACACCGAAAATTTACTTTAAATTTACTTCATACGTTTGATTTTGAATATTAAATTTAATAATTTGATCTGTAAAAGATATATTAAGTAAGAATATTTTAGACATAAAAATTTTATTAAATTAAATTTTTATAATTTATTTAAATAATTAAGAGTCAATTTCAAATGCTTCTATTAAAATTGAAAAGTATTTGGCATCTTTATCAATGAAAGGTTGACACGTATCAAGGATGATAATGCTCAACCAATAGAAATCAAGGATACCGGCAAATCAATTAATGTTACTCCGCTCCTTCATGGAACTTCAACCAATCAAATCAAATTCAYTTGACTTATAATATAGGCCAAAGCATAAGAAGAAGATGTTCAGAAATTTATATTAAGGTCCAACAATTTATATTGACAGAACTTTAGGGAAAAAAACACCAAATTTCTCTCCAAATTCCACGATCAACCTACGAAACCTGAGTTCTTGCCATTTTTTTATATTTKACAGACCCAGTGGAACAATCTATGTTGTTCATCTCTTCAAAATAAATCAAATCAAATTCATCAATGGCCCTCAAGAACAACATTTCAAAGGCTACCCCTACAGATCTCAACAAATTGTGCTATTGCCAAATCAACAATGTTGGCCACATATGCAATGCGGTGCAGGGCGCCATCTGATGTAGGAAAAAAAAATGTAGTACTTCTCAGATTATCAAATTTTGGAATACTTCAACCCCATGTTCAAAGACRTTCCTCCTCAAGAGTAAATTTTTGGAGTCGGCTCTCCTATAAGAACAACTATATCTTTGTTGAATGCAAAAACTAAACCTTAAAAGTACAAACATGTTGATGGCGGATGTACTTCAGATACAGCACTAGCTACTCCTCAAGAGGAACTGTGATGAAAATTGCTAAAAATTTGACCAATAATGCTCATCACAGTGGGGACACTGTGATGCACTTCCTACCACGACAGCAATTTGTGATGAGAATTTATTGCGCGAATTGAAAATTTTACTAAAATYAAATACATTTTAAGCTGATTTAGAATTAAGATAGACCATAACTAATTAAAATTTGTTGAAGAATTGCTCATCTAGCTGGCTGCCGTGATATTTTTCTTGTCACATTATGCTGCTGTGATGAGCATTGCTCCACATCTGACCATTTCTGCTCATCACAGAGAGGACACTGTGAAGCATTTTCCTAGCTGCTATTATGAAAAATTATTATGTGAATTGAAAATGTTATTAAACCGAATATCTTTTAAGCAGATTTATAATTAATATAGACTGAAGCTAACTAAAATTTGTTGAAGAATTGCTCATTACATCATGCCACTGTGATAGGTTACTTGTCACGATAGACTAATGTGATGAGTATTACTCCATAAATTTTTAAAATTATTAAAGCAACAACTTCAATTATATATTAGTTGGAATAATAAATTAGTTATGATCTATACATCTTTAGCATTAAGATATATATTCTGTCTCAATTGAATTATTATATCTATACATCAAAATCTATCAAAATCACTATATATCCTTAACTGCACAATTGAATTATTATCAAAATAATGACAAAATAAAGTATGCATCTGTCTCTGATCATCTATATTTTGTGGAGAAGTATTGGATTACCTCTATTTGTGCTTCCTTTGAATGATTGGGAGAAGCCATATGTGTGTAGGTAGTTGAGAATCGAGTGGGTAGGAGCAGCCTTGTGGTTGAACTGCTGCTCTTGTGTTTTTGCCATCTTCGGCCTAGGCTTGGATTTCGATAATGAAATGAAACTGATCTATATATAATTAATATCTGAGAATGAACTTCAAACGATCACATATCGAATAATTTCCTTATAAGTGCAAGTTGAATTTAAATAATTGATCATTATAACTTTATAGAATTAGAATTTAGATCAGGGATCAATCTTATATGAACAATGGTATTTGGTTATTTTCTCCTTAATAATGTAATCACTATATAATGAAGAGAGAGATAGACCTAATAAATGAACGAGAAGATCTAAAGTCGAACGAGAAGATCTAAAGTCGTATTCATTTATATAGACTCCGTCAACATAAATAAAAATTTAAAATTATAATTTTTGATTATTCATTATATTATATTATTACTTCAACTTGATATATATTTTAATATATGTAATTATTTGAGATATACATAATATAATTTATATAGCCGTTTAATGAGAATTTTAATTTTATTTAAAAATTAAAGAGGCAAAAAAAATATTAAAAATCTTTTGAGGCATGTCCAGAACTGCCTCCAACTACATAAAAATCATCACATATAAAATTTCATACAACTCACTGTATCTCGAGAAAAATAATTTTTGAAAATTTTTCAAACCAATTACGACCAAAAAAACAATGATGTTTTCCAAGAAGAAATGGTTACTCTCTTAGGGGGAAGAACTAACCAGATTTGCTTGCGAGGAAATTCTCGAAAATTGGTGTTTATACTGTATGCTAGATGAATATACTTTTAGCACATCTATGAACAAAAAGATACTGGTTGCAAAAGACTTAATTGTCCACTTTTTTAGACTCAAATCCTCCCACTACAATAGTTAAAGAACATTCGGAGACCACCAGTCAGATTCAAACCAGTCATTGTTAAAGACCTTTTTCTTTTTCATTTCCTTTCCTTTCTGCCTTAATTTTCCAGAATTCTAGTTATAATTATATGGTCGCATTTGTTAAACTCCGTTCTCAGCATAAATTTACAGGGACCATTCCTTATAGTCTCTTCCTTCTCACAGCTTTTAAATATGGTAACAAAGTTCGGATCTAAATCCTCTTATTGTTCAATTAGCAATTCTCTATGGGTTTCAAACTTACAGCTTCTATGAGATCCCTATTTAGACATTTAAACACTGTAATTCGAGAAAGATCAAATAAGTAGTCAACATAGATTCAGATGAATGCTCGGCCGCTTTCACTTCTAGAGCATCAAAGCATTTAACTTGCATTTCCGGAGCTATTAATAACCTAGAAGAACAGCTAACCAAGGGAATGATTAACTGTAAGGACGATTATAAGACCRCTTTTGTTGCCCGAACAGCACTAATGCAATCCAAGAGAGTAGCTAGAGTAAATTTCGATCAGTACCAACTCAACTCCGAGAGATCTCAACGACTGTTCCAACTGGATAAGAGACCACTTTAGCCACCGCCTGGAAACTCGACCTGGATAACATTGACCTCCTTCTTTAGGACACCGTATGAACACAGGCAATACACTCCCATCCCCAGCAGCAGCAGCTAAAGCAGGAGTCTCCTCAATCCTCAAGTCCCTTCTAAACCATACAACCGTATTACCCTTGCTATCCATCTCCCTTCAGATCCCCAAATTAAACAATCCCACTCAATAGTTCAATCACATGAAAATACCAACTCCACCCAGGTTCAGTTCAAAATTCAAGATTCAGTGATGTTCACCCTTACAGAAAAGTCACTTCAGAACAGAAACACAGACAAAATCCACAGAAAAATCCAGCAAACTTGACCTTCTAAAAATTTCACTTAAAACAGAAATCCCATCCTTTCTGAAGCTGTAGGGGAGGTTTAGGGGTCCAGATGGGGATTTCAACAGAAATCCCATATACTTGCACAGCCTGCCTATAAAAGATACTTGCACAGATCAGGAGCAAGAATCCTAGCYCCRACTGCATTGGCMAAAAAATCCAGAAGAATCGAAGGTGGAAATCGATTACTACAGAAAAGGAGGCCCATGTAATTCAGGTGAACCAAAAAACTATAATCAGTTTTAAATAAAAAATGCAAAGACATTTATAGCCAATACAGGAGAAGGAAGAGAAAAAACAAGCTCCTATTGAAATACATTATGTTATTACAAAGTTCACCTGCTGAAAGAAAGGAAAGAAAGCCAAAAAAACTCAGCTAATTATTTTCTCCTTTTGAGTGGACCAGTTTTGTAGCCACACTTAGTGGGCTTCCCCCAAGGTGTACGTGAACCCTTTCCATGACTCCCACTACTCTTGCTTTTCCCTTCACCGCCTCCATGTGGGTGATCAATTGGATTCATAGCAACACCTCTTACCACTGGCCTCCGCCCCAACCACCGACTCTGCCCAGCCTTTCTTAACTTTTTTGTCCCATGCTCTGGGTTTGACACCTGTCCGATCGTCGCTCTACACCTTGTATCTATTGTTTTCTTCACGCCTGATGGTAATTTCACCTCACAAAACCTACAAGATAAACTTTGATTCATAAGACTATAAAACGGCCATAAAGTTATCCTTTTTATCTTTATTTTATTTTATTTAATGACTTTTTCCAGGATCTAATGCATGAAGCTKGAATGATGAACTGAAACTCATGAGATGTCTTACCCTACCAAGGAATCACTTACCAAAGAGCACCTTTCCCCCTAGAGCAGCAAGGTAGGACTAACAAAATATAGCTTATAAGAAAGCTCTTCAAAATCAACCTTTCACAATATATATCATATTGCGTCCTGAGAACACAATGAAGCCACCAGGTCTGGTAACTCTATCTAACTTAGAGTAGCATGATTAAATTACAGTGCTTCAATGTCCATGAGTTGTAAATTAAGAGCTATGGCTTCTAACTACGCTCCTACCAAGGACACCAAAGACAATCTAAGACATATTCCCAACTCTGATCTAATAAGTAAGAAATCATATAAGCTACCATAATATCCAAAAAAACATGGTACACCATTTTCTGAAGATCACATTGACATCTCTCTTGCATTATTTCAAAACTTCCATTATTAAGAATAAGCATTAAACGAAGTTATTACATAGAAATCTAACACGCYCAAGCCTTGTACTTTATTCTCCAAATCATGCACCTTAAAATACTTCAATTTTCAATTAAAGAGATACCCACTATAGTCTCTAATAAAAGAACAGATGTTCCAATATACCTAGCCCCCGGTGCACTAGGCTCAGTGAGAATCTTTGCAACCGTTCCGGCAGCTCGGACCAGCTTCCCACCTTCTCCAGGTCGGAGCTCAATGTTATGAATTAGGGTCCCGATTCGCATCATCGATAACGGCATACATGACCCAATTTGCGAACTGATGTCCAATGTAAACATTTGGTTAATCATCGACTCAGTTGCCCTAGTCGACGTTGTTCTTCGATTTGAAGATTCAGCCGCATCTAGAAATGAATTTAAARCTTAAAATAATGAAAATTTGCTCAAAATAAATTAGTTTTGATAGAAAAAACTTGAAATACTATACTTGAAGAGAAGCTCTGAATGTGGTTGTTCTGGAGGAGGCTGCGGAGGAGAGCTGATGACGCCAGTCGAGCTCTAGACAGCGCCATCACATTGGCTTCTGGTACGAGAGAAAGAAAGAGAGGCTTCAGAGGAAAGATACGAAGGACGATAGGTACGAGAAGTGAGGGGGTTTAGAAGATGGAGGCGTCCAGCTGCCTGTGAGAAGTACAGACCTAGGGGCCTGTGAAGTCTGGGGCTTTGGCATTGTTGTTTGTACATTTCAGTAGATCCATCCCACTGGCTTGAGACTGGCTACAACAGTCCAATTAATAGGTGCATTCAAGCTTTGTACTTAATTAGTATGAGAATTGTTCAAGACTAGAGAGTTCTCTTTATGTTTGTTTCTTCCTCTTACTTTTATTGAACTTACCAAGCAAAACTTTGGTATTCAATTCATATATAGCACAGCATATTTCATAGACAAGGTTCTACCTTCCATCATAGCAAAAGGGTCCAAGTCTTCTGTCATACAATATATGCTGTAGGCTAATTTCACTTTTAACACAATACATTGTTTTGGGTAATTTTGGAAAAGGTATTATTTTGAGAAGACAAGGTGGCCTAATATAGTCACTGTCAGAATCATAGACATTTTCAAGGTAAAGGGTTTCCCGATGAATTTCTTGATCTACCTCAACCATGGCCAGCCATTCCTTCTGCTCCGGAAACTTTTGAAACCAGATGGGTCTTCGTGTTCCTTTTCCCCATGCATTGAACAAGTACAATGTTTATGCGAAACACTTCACAGATTGGCAGGCATAAAAATCCATGTTGCTCATTGATCCAAGAAATAGGCATAAAAAATCCAAAATTCACAGAGAGTTGCATAACTGAAGTTCAATAAATACAGATAGTTACAACAGACGAGACACCACCACCACCGCCTAGGAGCCTTCGCCGTAGGGAGCTGTATAAACATGAGATAATCTACAAAATTATGCTTAAGAATGAAGATTATTAGAGTTTGGAGGGAGAGAAAGACTGTCGTCCAACATGAAAGAAAGATCATGCATCTGCAACAGTATCCTCTCCACTTCTTCGCTTTGTGGGTTGCCTGCAGTTTTAACATCTCCATCTCTTGCAGGTTGTCCACGCCCTTGACTGGTGTCACTTTCAGTATCAACCTCCCTGAAGATGAAACAAATTTTAATAAAACTAGATGAAAGTTAATTATGTACATGTAGACTTGAACAAGACTTCAGATAAAACAAGACATGTAGCAGGAGAAGCAAACAATGTATTGCCAAACTATAATGTGTAGGATTAGCACTTGTAAGGAATAATCTCATAGTCTAAGTTTTGTGTCAATGTTCAGACATTATTGTTTTTATTCAAGGACTTTGGAGTAGAAACAAGATCAACTGTCATAGACCTAATAGCTGAGGATTAGAGTATTTGACTCAATAGTTCAAGAGGTCCAGAGTTCGATTCTTGGATTTCCCCTCCCCCACGTATCAAGAAACAAATGAGATTGACCAATATCAAAAGTCTGGCACAGTAAGATACAAATTCTAGKGCTAGCAGAAAGCATCCAGACTATTATAGCAGATGTCTAACTGTTATAGTAAAACCAAAAAATAGCAAAAGAACACAGATACGTTACATTATGCTTGCAGAAACATATAGAACAATAATAAAAGACGGGAAGTTATCAACATGTTGTAAAGTGTAGACTCCACTAAAGCATTCAGTAGTGGGACATAGGTTGAAAGATAACCTGGAAGGAAGGCAACAAAGATAAAATCAAAATCATAAACAGACCTCACTCATTTATGGCAAAAAAAAAGCACATCTAATGTGTCATTTACCTTAGCAAACTTTCTCCTTGCTTACCCCCATTTCTTCCAAACTCTACCATTTTCAAAATGAGTTCAAGCTCATGCTTTCTTCTTATATTATCCCTTTGGACAACATTAGCATGAATTACATAGCTTCAGTATGATTTGTTCAGATTTATTAAACCTTCAGCTCGGAACAMTAGCTATCAACATTCTAGAKGCTATAAAGTCCCTAAGATATCCAGYCAAAATGATATCAAGACCACAGATTTTCCAAATGCAGCATTTTCTAATAAAAAGCAATTAATCAAAAATCTATTAATGTGTCTTTTCCTCTAAATCATTTCTTTCTCATTTACTGAATCATAGTCAACCTCCATTTCCTTTGAGAAARTAATCTGGCATGCAAATTTTTTCCYTTCAAAATCAAAATGCTCACTTGGACAATGGTTCTTAATAGAATCAAGACCRGTGATCTGTTGCAGGTGAGAATTCCTGGTAATGCTCTTATTCCGGATATGTGCTTTATGTGTAAGTCCAGTAATGGACCTATTAATCATCTTTTCCTTCATCGTGACATGAACCAGGAAGTTTCGGGAAAATTTGTTCACTTTGGTGGATGACAAGTGGTTGTGTCCTAATACAATTCTAGAATTCATGCAGATAAAATGTTGGGGTTCTGGAAGACTAAACAAGGGAAAATTCCGAGGCAATGTACTTAGTTTGCAATTTTTTGGGCAATATGGATATTGAGGAATAACAGCAACTTTAGGATCAGTATATGCCTATTGAATTACTTCGAACAGACTTCATTTTCTATCATCCATTTTAGGGGATAGCATTTCGTGTTTTAAGGGAAATAACATTGATAGACTAATAAAGAGATTTGGAGGCTACATTGATGCAGTTTTTATTTTCCTTTCTTCAGGATGCCTTATCCTCTTTCTTGTACTTCTTCTCATTAATAACATCTTCTGATATATATACACACCAATATATATATGTAGACAGTGAATACAAATAGCTAGAGAACGATCAGCTAGATGGCACCTTGATTCAAGGTGTCAGCCATTTTGATCTCTATCCAAGTCTCTGGTCATCGAAAAGGAGAGTGATGTTTTGTTTCTTAACCAGGCAATGCTTATGCATCTCTATTCAGTGGCTTCCTCAAGGCTATCCCTAAATTACCGATTCAGCTATTCATTATATGTCCCCTGTAATGATAGCGGAGAAAACTCAATGAGGGGACCTTGGAAACCGATCCTTCTGAAGAGTTCTTTAAGCTCTGTAACTGCCTGTTCTACTATCCCACTACAGCTACTCTCCAGAAAGAAATTTGATGGCACATGGCAATGCTTATGCATCTCTATTCAGTGGCTTGCTCAAGGCTATCCCTAAATTACCAATTCAGCTATTCATTATTCTCCCCCGTAATGATAGCGGAGAAAACTTAATGAGGGGACCTTGGACACCAATCCTTCTGAAGAGGTCTTTAAGCTCTGTAACTGCCTATTCTACTGTCCCTGCAGCTACTCTCCAGAAAGAAATTTGATGGCACATGGCACATCAAATTCAAAATTACATAGTTTAACTCCAGAATAGACGACGGTCATAGAATTACCAAATGTTTACATGCCATGATCATGATATTTATTTGCTACAACTATTAATTATTTAAATGATTATATTAAGACCAGAAGGAAGACTACACCCATATTTAATGGAGCAATGGGTAGAGATTATAGTCAATGGTATTAAGCGAAAGTAAGAAAGAAACAAATTAGTTCTCAAAATTAAGTTTGCATGAAGAAAAGAAGCCATGGGAATTCTTAGAACCAATACTCTCAAGAAAAGTTTTCAGAAAACAAACAAATTCCAACCTAAAACCTGATGTTCGAGAATATTATGAGACCCAAAAGACTGCCTAAACTACCAAAATCCCTGAAACTAAAATACTTTTATCAAGAATTCAGAATAAGAGGAAATTGAACATCCTCAATCTCCA
This sequence comes from Rhazya stricta, assembly GCA_001752375.1. Taxonomy (NCBI): domain Eukaryota; kingdom Viridiplantae; phylum Streptophyta; class Magnoliopsida; order Gentianales; family Apocynaceae; genus Rhazya; species Rhazya stricta. The sequence goes on from MEJB01000022.1 coordinate 3,782,977, forward strand.
CAACTTGTGACCAGGATCTTTTAGGAAAGGGAAAAAGAAAACCGTAACAGGAAACTTCAACTAGAGAAAGAATATACTACACTACCAAAACATTTTTCTTGCATGCTTGCACCAAGTGATGTTTGCAACTGAAATCAGGATATCCAAATGAGTAGCTCATTGCTTTCTACTAGGACGAAACAGAATAAGGAAATTCTCTGAAAATATAAAGAACATGAGAATGCTGAAGTACTACTTCAAACTTCTAGAAGATCCATTAAAAGTGAAAAGAGTGATAAGGCTTGAGAAACACAGGTTCGAAAAAATGGTAGTTCACACCTTTGACATCAGCACCAGACTTCCAAGATAAAAACTTAAGAAGTGAAGTTATAGGGAATGCAGAAAGSCCAGCTACAGTCAAGTAACCTACCAAAACCTCCACAACCAATTTTATTTTTCAGCTGCTTCAGTATATATAAATAATGAATTCCAGCATTTGGGTCTATAACTTCAGAATAATATCAAGTAGTTTAACAATATAGGTAATGTCTGTTTCCTGTTCTTCAATATTTTTTTCCTCCTATTTTGCGAGTTCCACAAGCAAACACTAGAATACATCAAGTTAAGACTCCAAGGTTGCTCTTAAGAAGATAATATCAAAGTTACTAGATGTGACTGAGTTTAGATGTACGCATCGAGATTGAGTTTTAATGCAAAGCCAAAAATGTTAAATCCAGTTTTGAAGGATGACAGGGAGAAGCCTAATGAAACTTGACCATAGTTACTTGCCTATGCCCTTGGATAATGCAAATACTACTGCCATTTGAATAGAGTTTAACTAAAGAAGATTCAGAAAATCAAATACATCTGTAAACTTCTAAGAATGCAAATATAAATACAGTCTAATTATAAAATGCAAGAACAGAATATGAACTCCAGTATCAATGAAACTAGCAAATTATGGAAGAAAACTTGTGAAACTTAGTTAATTCCAAAATCTCTGCATGCTAACATGAAGAAGAAGTTAACAAATGGATGCATGGCTATTTCCTGTCGCCAGAGCTATGTATATTGATGAAATCTTATCTTAACAAGCAAGCTAACAGAAAATAGAAGAAATTCTGCTATTTGTCTACAACAAATTTGTAGACAGACCTGACTGAAGAAGAAGCTTCAAGTCCAGCGTCAGTCATTGCTGCTGAAACATTTTCGTTGCCAGATGAGCTAGGGAAAGTATCTGCTTGTGAAAAGCTACCGACATCTATTTCTTCGAACTTGTTATTTGTGCTGAACAAATTTACATCTGACGCTTCTCCCGCAGCAACTATAGGCTGATTATGACTTTGTATTGCAGAATTTTCAGAAGAAGAAACATTGACACTTGTTGAGCTTGTGAAATTATTCCACTCAGTGAATGTATCGTCATCTCTGTGTGTCATGCTATTGGAAGGTTTATTGAAATTGTTAGATTGCCATTGAGCAACCCCAAACCAATCAAAACCCTGTGCATCTTGTGGCACAGAATCCTYAACTCCAGCAGCTGAATCAGACTGACCAGTTGGTTGAGATGCATTGGAGCTCAAATTATTCCACAGATCATCATTCCAGTCACCCATTGAGGGAGAGGCTGATCTATCATCCTGTGGTTTTCCATCTTTCAAGTCAACCCCAAGACAAAATACTGAATCCAATTGGGAAGAAAGATCAACTGTAGAACCAGTTAAAGGATCAGATGATGTGGAGCTCTCATGTTGATTTCCACATGATAGAGCAGAAGTTACAAACAGGTCAAACGTGTTGGAACTATCAAGCTCATCTCGAGAATCAGCAGACTGGAAAGTTGCGTCCCATACAGAAAAATGATCATCATCCTTGTCTCTAGAAGCTTGGCTAGCTAACTCAGCAGGTTGCACATTCTGAAAGAAACTAAAGTCATCAGGATTTCYGACTTCTTTGKCSTCTGCAGCCCCAAAAACATCCTTGCTTTYGGAAGAGGCGATTCCTAACTTGGAAGGCTGCAAATTCTCAAAGAGACTCAGGTCATTATGAGTTGCAGGCTCTTTGACTTCTGCAGCCTCAACATGATTGCTTGWAAATGAGYGTTCTTCARGTGTGTCAGAAGCATTTGACCTCWGGGATCCAGAAAAAAGCTYGTCCAGCCCAACTCCAGTCAAATTTATAGAATTTCTTTCTTGTGTCTTCTGGTTCCAGACTGTCCCTTTTTTCTCCACCTCAGTTGGCCATGTTACTTTCACATTGAAGAAATCAGACTAGGGAATTTCATCCTTTGGAGTGCTTTGTCCTCTGTTCAACTCACTTTTTTTGGTTGTCAGTCCAACCATTTCCTGCAGAATTATAGAACAAGATTATGCAGGACAAACTAGGTGTAGCTATCAAGAGGAAAAGTTAGGAATTCTTGAAGAAAAAGAAAAATCAGCATAGAGGGAAAAGAGGCTATTCTATGGCTGTGAGCAGTGGCAGTGCAGTGAATAGTAACTTGTTGAGAGAAGAGAAGGAAGAGAGAGAAAGAAGAGAGGAAAAAGAATAGGTAAAGTCTAAACCAAATAAACTTTTCATGCTCCATTAATTGACTGCAGAGAAAATCAACCATTACAAGATATTTATAACATAAAATATATCTAATAACCGAACCTAATAAAACTAGAATTCCTCCTAAGACTTAATACTCTTTACTGCGAAACTGCAAATAAGACTCAAATAATAATAAGCAATTAAACAATGACTCTAAAACTAAATCCCTGCCAATTCAAGCAATTAACTAAATGAACATAATAAACACTGACACCTAAAAGTCTAAATAACGGTCAATTCTAATCAACATGGGTATCTGCCTTTACACCAGAATTTATTCTTCTTTGCATAAGAAGGGTAAGGTTTGTGTTTAGGCTTCCAAGGCCATAATTCTTCTCTAACCATTGGATATCTTCTACATCAACTATGGATTTCCAAGCTTGTTAAAAAAGAAAAAAAGAAGAATTTAAAAGTTAAGTTCAAGGTTCCCTGTTTTGTTCATACTGTAAATTACCAGAAAAAGAAGTTTTTCTGACAATGTATACTGCAACCAGAAACAGCATTATCTTTCAAGCAAGTTCCTTTAAATTACAACAGCATTATACGCATGAAATGCCAAAAAAATAGTATTTCCTAAACATAATCAAGATAAGATCAAAGAGAATGAGAAATACATAATTGTAACTGTGTCACTTGCATTTGATCCTAAAGAACTTCTCAGAAAACCTGCATTTCCTCTAGGCTTTAAGGGGGAGAATAAGAAAATTTCCACACAGACAATGACATACACAAGAGAAAATGATATGCACAACAAAATGCATTTCCATCCATGTGAATTGACAATGGTGTACATTCTTTTTAGTTTCTTAAACAGTATTTATATGCCATAAAGTTCCTTATCATGTACATATTGCACACAAGCAATCAAAACGTATCAGGACATTCTTAGAAATTTATAGCAATGAGTCATCCTAAAACTACAGGCACTCATGAGCAATGCAGTCCTCAAAATTTATTCTTAGATCATCAATTCCAGAAAAACTAAGAAGAACAATGGCTGCATATACAGAAAAAATAAACACAACCAGATTTGGAAGTACTATCAGTTTTCACAATTTGTGATCACAATTGAATAATGTACTTTTCCTAATTTCTTTTCGCCACCAAAGAAGAAAAAAAGAAGATGAAAAGCACATGTTCTGTAGCCAATCTGTCATTTCAGTATAAAGTTAGCTGACCGTCTATAGCTAATTCAGAAACACAATTCAGGAGAGATCAAAAGAGGTCATCCATCAAGTCCATTATATCAGTCCAATATATGAGAAGGACAACAATATACTTGCATTGAGACAAAAGTAAAGACTGCAAATGTACRGTAACCTTATAAAGTTTCTAAGTAACAGTTCTATGAGTTCACATATTCCTTGCGGACTCATATGTCATAACAGAAACCATAAAGTTCTAGCTGGTATGCTTTGCTGATATGCTGAAATGATTATGATCAGGTACCGTCTATTGCTTTCATTTTCAAATACTAAAATAGAGGATTAACATTAGCATTTAAAACAAAAAATGAAAACAAAGATTCTGACCGATGTCATGGCTAAATGATGAAAGAAAAGTTTCAAATCTTCACCAAATTGCTAAGGTTATTCCTTAAAATTCAACAGCATCACATAAAATGCTCTCATTACACAACCGCATCCCTTATACTGCTATCGATTAATGAAAAGTTCATGGAAAAGGAATGAAATTAACAATGTAAAAGGGAAATGTGACAAACCGATCCATCAAGATGAAGTGATTCAAGCAACCAACGATAAGCAAAAGTGTCTTTAAACGAAATGGGGTCAGGGGGAATATCATTTGGGCGGCTACGGTAAATGCAAAGCACAGATTCCACCCCTCTAAGAAGCCTCCCTTTGCAGTTTTTGCAGCGGAGGTAAGGCGGCGAAGGGTCGAACGCTGCCACGGCTTCTGAGAGGGAAGGTAGCGGTGGTAAGTCACGGGTCGGGTCGTATTTGAATAACCCAGCCTCTGCTCGAGTGACCAGCTTCACTTGCCGGATCAGATCCGTTGGGAGCTCTTACGGCATGGTGTGTTTTCAGCTTGGATCAGTGGGTGTTTCCGTTGAAGTCCAAGTTCATGAATGATACATCTCCGGTATCTTACTCCAGAATATGCTAGCGTTTCATTTTGTCCATCTATTTTGAATTATATCAATTATATTAAATAAATCGAAAACTCCTGTGAAAAAGAGAGAATTTAAGAATAAATTAAAAATAAAAAAGAAATAGGAGATTGGAAATAAAAGTCTCTTTTTTGTTTTGCATCCAGCACTGTCACAAAAAAAAATATAGGATGAAAAATATTTCTCATAAAATGATAGCTCCCAAATGACAAATAGATGCAATATAGATATGGGAATTAAGTAAAAGAAATAATGAAGAAAATGATACCGAAATTTAATATGGTATCCCGCAATGTGYTGACTAATCCATGGGCAAAGCCATAGAACAGATTTCACTATAATGTGGGAGAATTACAGAAAGATTCAACACACAGTTGAGCATTGAAAATGCTCAATAGATGTGTAGATAAGTTTTCTGTACTAAAGAGAGTTCTTAGGTAAATTCTAAGAACTGCAGCAACTCTAACAACTAAAGAAATCAGACAACAGTTCTGATTTCTTACCTGAAGTCTAATTGTACTTTTTCGGGGGACTCAGACAGCTCTCTCTTGTGAAGTCTCAGATGCTGCAGCCTTTCTTGAATGTCTAGCTGCCCCCTTTTTCCCAGTCTCAGGCTGTCCTCTTTTTCGGGTCTTCTTACCTGCCCCAACTAACTTGGTCTCAGGCTTTAGCACTTACCTGGATAGATGCTCTTCACTGGCCTGATACCAAGCTTCATATGGGCTTCCACAGGCCTGCTCTCTCTCTAACTCCCACAGGGGACACGACTAAAACTTCCCCACTGGCCCAGTTTTGAGCTTCTAAGATTCAAGGCATATTCTAACAAATCTCCACCTTGACTTGAATTTCCAATGCTGGATAACCAGAAATGCATTAGATTTACCTGAAATGCCAGAAAACCCCGGATAGTGACAGATGTGGCTCTACCTCAGATGTTGCCCTGCCACGAGCAACTAACAGTTCTGGACTTTGAGCAAGTTCAAACAATACTAAAACTTGCTCTGTGGAACAGCCTTTGCAAACATATCAGTTGGGTTGTTTGCAGTACCCACTTTGTTTACTCTAATCCTCTTCTCACTTCTCAGAAAATGGTACCTCACATCAATGTGTTTTGTTTTCTCATAATGAACTTGATCCTTGGTTAAGCATATTGCACTAAAACTGTCAGCCTGATCATGATGTAGCCCCAGATCACTGACCAATCCTCTTAGCCAAATTCCTTCCTTAGCAACTTCTGTTAGTGCYATATACTCTGCCTCAGTAGTAGACAAAATCACTSTGGATTGCAAAGTAGCTCTCCAACTCACAACAGAACCACCAAGTGTGAACACATAACCAGTCATTGATCTTCTGCTGTCCACATCTCCAGCATAATCAGAGTCTGAGTAACCAAAAATCAAACACTGACTATCCTCACCATAGCTGAGACCAATATCTGAGGTACCACTGAGATAACGAAAAATTCTCTTCACAGCTTGCCAGTGCTCCTTTCCAGGCTCTGCCATGAACCTACTAACCATACTGACAGCATGTGCAAGATCTTGTCTAGTGCACACCAAGGCATACATCAAGCTTCCAACTACACTAGCATAAGGAACACGAGACATGCATTCCTTCTCTTCCGCTGATTTAGGTGCAAATGCCACAGATAGATGTGCATTTGAAGCACTAGGAGTATCAATAGGCTTTGCAACAGCCATCCCAAATCTTGATAGGATTTTCTCAATATATCCTTTCTGAGACAAGAAAAGCTTCCTCTGACTTCTATCCCTAAAGATCTCCATTCCCAAAATTTTCTTGGCAGCTCCTAAGTCCTTCATTTCAAATTTTGCATTGAGTAGCCCCTTCAATTTCTGAATATCTGACTTGTTGACTGCAGCTAACAACATATCATCTACATACAAGACCAAGTAAATGAAAGGCCCATCTTTGACCTTGTTGTAGTATACACAACTGTCATAAGGGCTCCTCAACTATCCAACCTCAAGCATGTAGCTATCAAACTTCTTGTACCACTGCCTCGGGGATTGCTTCAAACCATATAGGGACCTTTTCAACTTCCAGACATAGTCCTCCTTTTTTGGCTCCTGGAAACCTTCTGGTTGAGTCATGTATATTTCTTCTTCCAACTCTCCATGTAGGAAAACTATCTTCACATATAGTTGCTCGAGCTTCAAATTCTGTTGTGCAACTATATCAAGAAGCACTCTAATGGAAGTATGTCTGACCACAGGTGAGAAAATCTCATTGTAGTCCACTCCCTTTCTTTGACTGAAACCTCTAGCAACAACTCGAGCTTTATACTTTATCCTCTCAGCTAGTGACAATCCATCTTTCTTCTTGAACAGCCATCTACAAGTCATAGTTTTTCTTCCTTGTGGTTTTCTAGCSAACTCCTAAGTTTCATTTTCCGAAATGATTCCATCTCCTCTCCTATGGCAGCAAGCCATTAAGTAGATTCTGTACCAGTAACAGCTTCATTATAGGAAGATGGCTCATAAGGATCAACCTCCTCTACAATYTGTAAAGCATGAGCYACCATATCCTCATAACTATACCTCGTAGGAGGTATTCCATAGTTTGCTCTTCTAAGCGATCAAGAGCCAAACTCTTATGTTTACCAGAGAGTGTAGCAACTGATGTCTCTGCCTCTGAATGTGACTGAGGAATGCCATCCTCAACCTTACAACTGGTTTCAGTCTCCTTTTGCTCCACCTGCTTCTCAGCACCATCAACATCATCACTAATCAAAGTCTTTAAACATGGAGTTTTCATCAAATACCACATTTCTGGTTATGATAACCCTCCTCTCAGATGGTGACCAAATCCTATAACCTTTTACGCCATCACCATAGCCCACAAATACTCCCTTCTTTGCTCTTGGCTCCAATTTTCCCTCATTCACATGATAGTAAACTGTACAACCAAAAACTTTCAAGCTTGAGTAATTAGCAGACTTTTCAGACCACAGTTCATAAGGAGTTTTTAAATTTATGCATATGTTTCGACTTTGATTAATCAAATGACATGCTGTACTAACTGGCTCAGCCCAAAATGTCCTTGTTAGTCCAACATTTGATAGCATACATCGAGCTCTCTCCAGAAGTGTCTGATTCATACGTTTTGCAACACCGTTCTGCTATGGTGTATGCCTAACCGTATGATGTCTAGCAATCCCTCATTCTTACAAAATTCATTAAACTCAAATAAGCAGAATTCCAAACCATTGTCAGTTCTCATCCTCTTGATCCTCTTCCTTATCTGATTTTCCACTAAAACCTTCCACTATTTGAAATGCTTGAATGCATCACTTTTCTGCCTCATTATGAACATCCAAGTCATCCTCGAGTAATCATCAATCAAAGACAGAAAATATCTGTAACCTCCTAAAGAATCAACACATGAAGGACCCCAACAATCCGAGTGGATGTAATCAAGTGTGCCTTTTGTTCTATGAATTGCTTTGGTGAACTTGCTATGATGTAGCTTTCCAAAAACACAATGCTCACAAAAGCCGAGATTCTTAACCTCATGCCCACATAGAAGATTATCCTTGGCCAAGATTTGCATTCCCCTTTCACTCATATATCCAAGTCTCATATGCCACAACTTGGTCTTATCTTCCTTATCAACTTCAGAGGAAGCAATAGATGTAGAATCCATAAGTGTGGCACCCTGCAAGAGAYAAGAGTACCCCGCTTAACACCCTTCAGAATCACCTTCGAACCYTTGCAAACATGTATCACTCCACCTTCGCCTTTAAAGTCCAAGTTCATGAATGATACATCTTCGGTATCTTACTCCAAAATATGCTAGCATTTCATTTTGTCCATCTATTTTGAATTATATCAATTATGTTTCTCATAAAATGATAGCTCCCAAAGATGGAAATAGACACAACATCAAATTGACCCAACTTTTTTCGGTCCTTTGTATTTCATTTTTAAAAATATTTTGAGTAGTTATTTTTAAATTTATTAAAAATGCATTTGATTTGTCATTTTTAATAAATTATTTTTAAAAAAATAAAAAATACATTCGATTTAGAATTTGATAGAAAAATATTTTGATTATTTGTAATGAATCTACTAGTAAGTTAAGTTAAATTTCAAATAGTATTAGTCTATTAGAATTTTTAAATTAAAATCAAGTGTCATTTAATTATTTATAAGTTTTTAAGATAACTACCATAAAAATAATCAGAAATCAAGTTTTTCACATTTTGGTTGTAGGGAAGTGTTTTGCTTGAAAATGCTTAAACCACACTTTGGTCATTTTTAGTTTTCGAAAATACATTTTCAAAAATGCGAAAGAGAATGTATTTTCAATGTTTTGAAAAATTAAAAATAGAAAAGAGCTCGAAAACAACACAAAGAACATGGTCTAAGGGTTTGAGAAGTGAAAAGTCACAAGCGAAGAGTTTCAGTTATGCCCACGTACTTTCAAACAAGTTAAGGTGTTTTGATTACATSAAAAAGTGGATTGATAGTTTCCCTAAAAAAGTGATTGATTAGCGTGAAAGAGGAATTCCTGGAATCGAAACAACTCAACTTATCCACGTTCTTCCAGAAGCCGAGAGCCATGCCCCCACTACTTAGGAGAATAGGGCATGCAACATTATATGGGTTAGTGACAAAAGAGACCAGTGTGGAGCATCTCGTCGCAAGTAACTCAAGCACTTCAATTGGGTATGAGAGGCATGAAAAAGAAGGTAAAAGGGATTATCTACAAACATATCATTTTATCAAATTGAATTCTCAATTATGCAATTTGCAGCTTTGAGGTATTTCATTTACTTCAACTCAAAGTTTGTTTAGCTAGTTTAGTCTAGATCGYCCAACTTTCCGTAAATTAACTACTTTATAGAATTTATGCCATACTTTGGGTTAAAATTTAAAGTTATACTTCAGTTGTAGATGTTCAATTGAAATTTCTATCCATCCTCTTATCAATATATCTTAGTTTCTCAACCAATTCATATCATTATTGGCTAGAGCTATCAAATCACGAAACCGTGCACATTTCGATTGAGCTTTCTTTATTCATCTCAAAGATCCATCTAATTAAAAAGAAGGTTCTATGAATTTGACAACCCATCGGCTATCTAGCTAGAACACAAACCTGTTGCATTGACTAAGATCCCCATAAAGAGTCTAATAGTTGGTTCTCAATATCATCATTCAAGCTTAAAATTATCAACATACAATTAATCTCCCTGCGTCTGATGCCTATCGTCAAAAGATATTTACGAGGCTAACAGATTCTTAAATGAGAATTAACGATATGTATGAGATCAACAATTTTTTAAATGAGATTTTTTTTTTGGATGAAAAATTCATTTGGATTGAAATGAATGTTGCATTAAAAAATGAAATTCATATATATGTATTGCATTACTCGAATAATGCTCAAGCATTGCTTGATTAATGTGAAAAGTGAAAGAGAGGTTACTCTAAGTTTCCATTTTTTTCCTAACTAGCCAAAGATGTAATGATTAAATTATACTTATATTCATTTAAACTAAATGCAAAAATGATCCTTAGGTAGCGCTCCGTTTGCATTTAAGTTTTAAATTTTTATTTTCAAAAATATTTTCAATTTTCTACTTTGAATGACCATTTTCAAATTCGCTAAAATGTGTTTAGTTTGTCATTTGCGAAAATTATTTTTGAAAATAAAAAACTGAAAAACACATTCAATTTAGAATTTAGTAGATTTTTTCTTACTATTTTTAGTGAATCTACTTGTAAATTAAATTGTAAGTACTATTAGTCAATATCATAATATTTTTAAATTAAAATTAAGAATAAAAATTAAGTGTCATCTAATTAATTAAATTTTTTTAGATAATTATTAAAGAGAAATAAATAGAAAACATGTTTTTTGCGTTTTGGTTGTACGAAGGTGTTTTGAGAACAACAATTTGTTGTGTTGAGTTTTCAGTACAATAAATTTTTCTATTTGCAAAACTCATTTTTGAAAATACGAGAGAGAATGCACTTGTATGCATTTTCATTGTTTCAAAAATTAAAAACAGAAAACAACCCAAAAACAACAAAGAGAGCAGGACCTTAGTTTTCATTTTCTGCCATAAAAACCCCAAAGGCTTTCTTTGCTTTCTTTGAGCTTTATCTTTAACATAAAAACTTCTATATTTTCTTTCTTTGTAACTATAAAGTGGCCTTTTACATTGTTTCCAGCCAGATTTAATCATCAACCCTGTAATTGAATTCCTAACTAACATCAACATTGGGTAAGAAGTACATCTAATGATTCCTTCACTAATTCCTTAGATGATCAATGGACGAAATTTGAAATCCTTTATGCCCTAGAGGGGCCTGAGATATGCTCTCACCTTACACTTTTGTGTTATGTATGAAGGTACTAGGTCAAAAAGTATGTAGATTGCCTGACAATGGTGAATGGAAGGATTTGAAAATTGCTAGACAAGGCCTTCAATTGACTCATCTATTTTTGACAAACTATATATCTGATTTTGTTTGGTRAAGCATCATGGAATCAAACTATTTGCAAAAGGTGATATCTGATTTATGTTCACAATCATGGCAGAAGATCAACCATAGAAAATCCCAGTTATATTTGTCGAGGAATACTCATCACCCTTGTTGATCAGCACTGGTGCTAATTTTGGAGTGAGTATTTCTAGCAGTCTAGATTCTTATTTGGGGGTTTAGGTGATCAATGGGAGATTAAGGAGATCAATTTTCACATTCTTGTTGAATACAATACATAAAATGTTGACTGGTTTGAAGGTGAAAACACTTTCCGAAGTCTCTAGATCTTTACTAATTAAACAATCACAAACTACTATCCCCAAATTATGCTATGCAAATAGAAACTTCCTTTAAGTATCTGTAAAGATTTGAGGAAAATTAATAGCCAATTTTTATAGGGTGAGTTGTATCCTCTACTTGGAGCACTATTCTCTTGGGCAACAATCTTCTACAAAAAGGGCCTTTTGTGGGATGTCCAAAATGGTCATTACTGTAAAGTTTGGACATACTAATAGCTAAGTGAGAAGCCTTTCAGAGACCATGCTCTAGTTCCAATCCCTGAATCTCATATTCTACCTTAACACTGAATTTTATTAGATCCTTTGATAGCATGGAAGATGAATATCTTGAATGAGTACCTCTTAAAATACATTCTTGATAGACTGACATTATTTGACATTACTCCAGGTGAATAAACCAAGATGAAATAACTTAGTCTCTAGGGAATTTACCACAAAATTGACATATGCCTTTCTTCAACTTGCAAACTAGACAACAGAAGCTAAGTTTTGGGGGGGAAAAAATACTATTGTTTTAAAGTGTTCATCTTTAAAAATTTGATTTCTCACAATCGGCTCAAAAGGGGAAATCTTTTATAGATTTGTAGAGTATTACCATCACCAATCTGCCCCAAGCGTTAAGGGCCTTACATGTTGAGACTCAAGTATTCTCACAGGATATCACATTCTCCTTACTTTCACTTTTCAACCCTAAGCCCTTACAACAATATTCTCATTACTCTTGTTCTTTGGTTTGGGATAGCAAATTCCTATTAAAAGTTGAAAAGTAGGACAAGAATAAAAGAGCTGATCTCAAAAAAGTTGACTTGCATGATAATTATCATGTTGAACGACTAAGGTTGATACTTTGTGATTATTGTGATTTTATCAAGTCTTTTTTATCTAACTGAGTAGAAGTAGTAGTAGTTAAAATGAGCAGGGGAAAAAATGCATGCCATGTCCACGTGCAAGAACACATGTCACTAAACACATACAAGATATCTACACCTTAGACTTGTTGTCTTGCATCTTTGTTCTGAACATTTCAAATGTCAAAGTAGGGACATCATGCAATAATAGCTTAAGACTCGCATACGTGTTTCTACTTAGTAAATTATGAAAAATGATCATGCCACTCATTTGATTACAAATGGTACAAATGAGTAGCTCTAGTATAATCAATTTACTTAAAAAAATATCCAAGTATTTATATGTAGTTTACAGGATTGTTGGTCAGAGCCTTCTATATTCTGATTTGATGTGCCTATTATCTGTTAATTGAAATCTTGATAAAACGTATTTGATAAGTAATAGTTTGGAACTATTGCAACCTTCATGTGCTAAAGCAGAATGACATTCTTGCTATTGTTTGATGCTTCATTAGATAGTTAAACATGATCCTGTTTGTGATTATTCGATCCTCTATGAAATCTTTTTGTAGGTTCATGCATCCATCTCACCCATAAGTGCATTTCCAAAGTTGTTGCAAGAGGACAAATACAAAGCATGACTGCATCTACAAATGTTGGGGGATAACCACTTTGAGAATATTGGTGTGAGATAGCAATTTTGATGGCTTTACATCAGGAGACGTTACTTCGGTTATCTGATATTATTCAAACAATTGGTGTACCTATTGCTTGGTCATGTTCTTTGGTAATCTCTCATCATATATCTCATTATTCTATACTTTAATTTATATAATATTTTATTAATGATGGATACAAAAATTATTTTAAAATATTATAGGTGAAAAGATCCATTAAAGATTGATTTGGCACTTTTGTGGGGCAATTTCTTTTACAATACTATATTGTATGACAATTTTTTTTTGGTTATTTATGGAGGCATTTGGACAATTTAATTGATATTTTTCTTTTATTTAGTTATGTTGAAATATTTGCTTTAGCACGATTGTTAAAGATTTGAATAGATATTTTTCTGTTATTTAGTGCATTTGGATATTGTTGTTGAAACTACATTTGAATTTTATTTGCAAAAATATTTATTTTATAACTATTTTTCATATATATATATATATGTATTTGGTGAAATAAACAAAAAGAAAATGAAAAGAACCTATAATAATGCTTTTACAAGTGTAGTAAYAGGTAACAATACAGACAAATCAAACCTAACACTCAAAACCGCAGTCAATATCCAGTATAAAATAACAATTAAAATCATAATAATAGTTTATTTATCTAAACATGTTATAACATAGTAATAGATAACTTATAAGGATGCTATCAAGCATGGTAATATTAGAAAGGTGTAATATTAAAAGTGTAATAACTTATAACTTACGGTCACACTTAAAAGATGTAATATTAGAAATCTATACAAAATGCTTATCTTTGAAACCAAATGTTTGAATGCATTTGAGTTTTTTACCGTTGAAAGAGTTATACCTACGTGAACGATGTAGTAATAGCATATGTTTAGCAACAGTTCAAAGTGTAATGCATGTATGGTTTTATTGATGCATTAAAGCATGGTAAAAGTCTACTCCCACGATATTTTGAACCACACTGTTTGTAAGCGTGGTGAGATTCAAAGCATGGGGATAGCTATCATATAATGATGTTGTTGTGCATGAAGAAAGCCTTATATTCTAGTAGTGTCTATTCTAATTATAAGTTACCTAATCCTAATGGAAGCAACTTACCTAATTCTAATTAAGAAATAAGTTAGATAATTAGGGAACATAAAACTCTAATCTCACTTGGACTAGATCATAAGTTGCATCACAAGTTTCCTGGTTCGGGCCAAATAGAATTCAGGTCACCAAATTCTAACAATCTCCACCTTGAAATGACTTTCACAGTCAATCTTTGATGATCAACTTCTTTCGGCCCCTTTCATACAAGCCCGTAAGGGCTCAACTCAACAATGAAGTTAAATGGTCATAATCTTTGTTGTTAAGAGTACAATCATTGTTGCAAAGTTCCATCTTTAACCACAAGACATTACTATGGGCGAACAAATCCTGCATCTTACTATGCCATAACAAAAAATTTAGTGTTGCAAAATGAAAACACAAAAAATAACGCTTTACTATTTATGTATTGCAGTTTAACAAAATTTTGACTCAGATAAACTAGTTCTAATACTCTAAATTGTTGGTACCAAGAGAGATCTTATTCGTATTTGTAAACCCATGATCAACCTACGCATAGTCGATGCATTACAATCCTTACCTCGAACAAAGTACCATAGTGAGCCTATCCTGAGGTGATCATCCATATGTCCTCTCCCTCACTGGGAAGACCTTGCACCATTATCGAGTTAACTACTCATATTCACCTCGTTGGACGCGCATGTCTTACGTGAAGCACCAGAGTATCATTCATTACCTTGAGAGCCCATAGCAAGTTGATGGGGGCTCACCACTTTTGTTCAAAATTTTGAGGATTTCATTTAACTTGGCTGAGTTTGGGACATGGATTTGGTACCACTTTAAAATAATCTAAAAAGATGATACAACTCTTATACCATGTAAACAATATTGTGAAAATTTTCTCTTGTGTATTACTCTTGTCTTTTATTCATTATATAACACACACATATATATATGAAGTAGGAATCCGTAATAGAAAAGTTCCTAATYTATCCTAATATGAATAATAAGAAAGTACCTAATGAAGTCCTAATCAATCTCTAAAGTTTTCTAATCTTTATAATTTCCTAATCTCATTTACACTTTGTAACAAATAGAATGGAGGAATTTAATGTTGCACAAGTTCCATATAATCCTGAACTAAGGCCTTCAATTATAAGCCACAATTTTAATATTAGAGATCAAGTTTGAAAAGCATACCTCAGGAAAGGTCCTTGTCAATCATTGGGTCATACATCCCCAAAATAGAAATTTGGAGCCAACCAATTTAGAAGATTCAATCCTTCTTGGTTATGTGAATTTGGTTGGGGTATAGTATAACAAAAGATACTACCTACTATTTGTATTAATATCTTTTCAAAACAACACAAGGGAAACAATCGAGGGTTTTTTTTTTTTTTTTTTTGTTAACGAGAGATTCACGTATTCGAATAAAGACTTAAAGTCCATATAGGGTTACATGATAGTGAACATAATAAAGCTCGATTGATGTGTGATGCTTTGATGAATCAAAATTAACATATTGAAACAGTTTTGCATAATCATTGAAAACAATCAAAGGAAGATTACTACATCCATCTTAATACATCGTTTTCCATTTTTGTTTTCAAGTTTTATTGCAGCAAGGGCTACCTTTTCGGGATAATGATGAATCTGAAGATTATTTCAATCCTGTAACTCTCTTATCCAATTATATTTTATTACTGATTATAACAATGTCACTAAAGTTATAACATTGCAAAATGCTCCTAAGAATTGCAAGTTAACATTGTCTTAGATTCAAAAGGATATAGTAAGAACTTATGCTATTGAAACAATATATGTAATCATGACAGCATTGTTGTAGATTCTCCGTTCTCCATTACGGTCGATCTCTTGATGTGTCAACAAATTAGCAAATTCTAGATGTTTTACATTATGTACACAATAGTGGACATGTAAAATGAGTCTCTTATGGGGGTTTAACATGTTACTAGTACCACTACTCTATCACTTAAGGCTACTTTAGATAAGATGTTTTCTATATACAACTTGAGCATCTCTGGATTGAGGGGATAGGCTATGATGGGGTTAGTAATATGCAAGGAAAGTTCAAAGGTCTTAAATAATTCATTCTAAAAGGGATCCATGTGCTTTTACATACATTGTTTTGCTGACAACTTCAACTAACTCTTGTAGCTATGGCCAAGAAGAGCATTCCAAATTGCTGATTTCYTTGGTATCATTATTGATGTGGTAAATGTTGTTGAAGGATCTTGTACGTATGATAATCTTATTAGAGAGAAAGATTCAGACTTTATTGTTGAGGCATTGGCAAGAGGTGGGATTTTACGTGGAACTAGGCTTAATTAGGAAACTAGTCTTCGGCATTCTAGTGATACACATTAGGGATCATGTCATAATTTCTTGATTAGTCTGATTTACATGTTCTCAGTTGTGGGTGATGTCCTTGAAATGATTTATGAGAGCGATTTTTCTTCTTCTAATTAGAAATTGGAGGCATTTAATTTATTTAAATAAATACATCCTTTTGATTTTTTATTTAACTTACACTTGATGAAATTTGTCTCGAAAATTTYGAATGAATTATCCCAAGCATTATAGAAGAAAGATCAAGATATTGTGAATGCAATATGAAAAGTCCATTTTAGTGTGATGTTAAAGTCAAAAGAAGCTGCATCAAAAGTGAAATTGAAAATGACCGAGTCAATAAAATAATTAGCAGTAGCATTTAGCAAAGGTAAAAACCAAAATGTGATTTTGACTTTTCTAGGCAGCTAACAACCTATTAATAATAATTAAAAAACTATTTTATTGTACTTTCTTTCTYTCTAGGAATATATTTATTTGTATGTTGCTAAAATACTAACAAAAGATATTTTCTAGGTACTTTTTCTAAGCTGTTAAACAAAGTATTTTTGAAAAATTGATTTTTAAAATTAATATTAAATTTTTATTTTAATAATATCAATAAGTAAAAAGGTGTTTTTTAAAAAAATTCATTGTGGGATATTTGATGAATTATGGATGTGTGCATTGCACAAATTGTGTTTTATTAGACTCTTATCATTTTAGGACTCTTTGGGAGGCTTTGGGAAGGAAAAAAAAACTATTTGTGTCGAATTTGAAGCAATAACAGGCAAAAATAAAAAACTTGCATAACTTATCGCATGGGCATATGGCATGGATGAATTTTAGGGATGCGATCTACTTTCAATATATCTTTTGAAGACTTCCTATTGTTTTGGGAATACACTAGGACATAGATCTCGTGTAAATGAGGAGTTGAATTTAAACACTTATTTCCTGAATAGATTAGTATATCTTYATTATTATTAGGTAATTGAAATATATTTGAATTCGTTGGTCTCCTATTCCTTATTATAAAGGAAAAAACCCACAGGACATAGGATTTATTGATCATTCTACATTAAGCTTTTACAAAGTTACTGATTTTTCTCCATGACTATGTGCTAAACTTTTTTATTCTAGTTGAAATACTAAGGAAGTCTTGATTCATGAACAATTGTGAGATCTAATTATTTTATCATCTTGATTTACTGTAAGTATTTATTCCTACGCTGTATAATTGTARAACCCTACCATTTTGACTTCTTTATTTAATTAGTATGACCAATTTTATTGGGGTTGCTTTCATATATTTGCATAACTTAAGAYTGGTGTGGATRTTTCTAATTTGGGGGCTATTAGATATTAGTAAAGTCATAGAGTTAGACTTAAATAGTAAAATTAGCATTAGAATTAGTTTTAACATAAGTTTTTGAGGACACTCTTCAAAAATAGAGAGTAGAGACAAAGAGACTTCACCAAAGGAAAAATTCGGATGACGATTGTAGTGGGGATTGAAATTACTCTTAATGACAAACTTCACAATCTTTATAAGGTAAATAGATTAGGTTAACTCTCCCGATTTTCGGTATACTAAGTATAGGAATTCTGACAAAATGTACGGTTACATATTTTCATATGATTAAAGATGGATAAGTATATAAATTGGTTGTATGATGTTAATGATACCTTATAACCTACTCTATTGTTGTTTTGTGGTTGTTGGTTGTTAATAATAGCTTATAGTCTACTCTATTTTGAGTTATTGAACATAATGGATTTTGTTCTAGTCTTTGAAAAGGTTGAAAGATTTGGTTAACTATATTGTATATATACATCTTGATATTATCTAGTGCTGGCTCTTGGGGTTGGAGAACTTTGGAGGAACGTACCTAAGGGCTCTGTGGCTTATTAGAAGCCTCAAAGAGTCTGTCCTGCCGAGTATAATAGCCAAATATTTGTTTTGTTCTGGCCCTTTCTTGGCAATTATAATAGTCTAGTGTTGACGTTAACTTAATCCAAAGTAACATGTAATCAATTGAGCCTCACTCTAGTCTCTGTATGCATACTCCTATTTAGTTATAAAAATATTTTGTTGATATTTACCCTTACTTTATTGTATAGAATATATGGTTTATTTATGATATTTTCCCTAAGTTACTGATTTTCCAATCTTGAAATTAATTGTTGGTATTGAAACTATTTTGGTTRTTTCTTTAAAAATGCTTTAAGTGTAATATGCTCATTCAGGGGGAAAGTTCTGTTCTTGAGCTTGGGAAGCTCACTCATTTCCCTAATGTTAATATAGTTAGAAGAACCTTTGGTTAGGTTGGTGGTAATGAGTAGTTTCCCTACGCACTATAGAAGCCAACTCTTAATGTTTTGTTACTATTTATTCTTGTGTATTAGACATTTGCTATTGTAATAAGGAATTATTCGTTCCCCCTTCAATTTGAAGAGTTGATATACTTAAGYTGTTAGATCGAGGCACCTAGATTGTTAGACAAATTATTTTTCTTGGAGGAAGGTGATACTCCAACGCATAGTCGAGAAGGACAACCCATTACTTGGAAGGTTCTTAGAAAGGCCTTTCTTGATCACTATTTTCCAAACTYTATAGTTTTGGGCAAACGGATTGATTTTTTCAACCTAGTGCAGACAAAACATATGTCTATACTAGAGTATGCTAGCAAATTTAATGACTTGGGCTGATACATTGTAGGAATTATCGATAACCCAAGGTTGAAACAAATGCAATTTGAAGATGGACTTCTAAGCTTCATAAGAGGTAGACTATCGACTATGCGTTCTCACGACTATGAAAAAGCTTACTGAAGGAGTTTGGATATTGAAATGGAGTTCAAAAGGGCAGATTTTGAGAGGGAAATGAAGAAATCTAGAATTGCAGTTGACTAAGGCTGGGATTCCAGACAATTATAGAGGGGCAAAAGCTAGTAAAAATGCTAATGTAAAGTTAAAAATGAAACCACCAAGTTAGCAAAGACCCCGCAGGTGAAGAAATGTGAGACTTGTCATAGGATCCATACTTGAGAGTGTAACAGAAAAATAGGAGCTTATGTTAGATGTGGCAAAATGGGGTACAAGATTAGTGAGTGCCTACTAGTAGGAGTTGAAAAGGAAAAAGTTAAATCTAATAACTAGAAGAAGGGGCAACTTAAGGCTCGTGTGTTTTCTTTACCTAAACGGAAACTGAGGGTTTAGAAGATGCTGTGACTAGTAATCTTCTTGTTAATACAGTACTAACTTTTATGTTATTCAAGAGTGGTGCTTCGTGTTCCTACATATCATGTAGGTTTGGTAGGATATTTCAATCCAAACCTACACATTAGGAGAACCTTATAGAGTGTCTATACTCAATGGTAAGCTTAGCCCTCGATATATAGGCCTTTATRAAATTTTGAAAAAGATTGGTAAACTCATCTACAAACTAGCCCAACCGCCAACTCTATCCAAGTTCAAAATGTTTTATGTTTCACATCTCAGAAAGTATGCTACAAAATCCAATCACTATGAACCAATAGTAATACAAGAAGATCATATTTATAAAGAATCTTTTTTATGCATTATTGACCGGAAGGATTAGGTGCTCTAACAAATAATAATACCTAATATCCTAGGTGAAAGTTCAATGGTCCAATCAGGAGCCACATAGGCAATTTGGGAACTTGAAGGGGGAATGAGAATTAAGCATCCGCAATCTATTTCAAAAGCAAGATAGTACAAGTTTTGAGGATGAACTTTTTTTAAGGGAGTAGAATGTAAAACCTACCATTTGACCCCATTTTTAATTAGTTTGACCAATTTTATTAGGGTCGCTTTGGTATATTTCCGTAACTTATGGATTGGTGTGGGAATCTTTCTATTTTGGGGAAATTAAATAATTAGTAAAGTTATAGGGTCAGACTTCAATAGTAAGATTAGCATCACAATTAGTTTCAACATAAGTTTTTGACGGTGCTTTTCAAAACAGAGAGCAAAGACGTAAAGGCTTCACCAAGGAAGAATCCAGATGGCAATCCTAAAGGGAGAGGGGGGGGGGGGGGGGGGGGGGGGAGGGGGAAGGATCGAAATTGTTCCTAACGACAACCTTCATAATCTTCATAAGGTAAATAGATCCAGTTTACTCTTCGAATTTTTGGTTTACTAAGTATAGGAATTTTGACAAAACATAGGGTTATATGAAGTTAACGATAGCTTATAGCCTACTCTATTATTGTTTTGTGGTTGTTTGTGCATGAAATTTGTTGCATTAATGGGCCTCGATTAGAGTTATTATAACCTTTGAATATAAGAGAAAATAAATGTGTTGCTGATATATGATTACTGGCAATAAATGTTTTACTAATATAGTATAATCAGGCATTAGTAAGCCAATTTTGAGTTATTAGACAAAATGGATTATGWTTTGGTAYTTGGGAGGATTGAAAGATTTGGTTAATTATTGTATATGTATATTCTGATATTATCTGGTGCTGGCTTTTGGGWATGGAAAACTTTGGGGGAACATTCCTAAGTATCTRTTGTGAYGATCCACCCTCCCCTAGGTTCCATTGGAAGGAGCGAGCGTTGCTTGCCTCTCGATAGTCGAACAATCAAATAATCAAAGTGTCTAAAAACCTATGATATAAATTATTCAACTGAAAATTTCAAAGTAAAAATAAATTACAACTCGAATAATTTACAGTCCAAAATATAAAAAGTACATCTTCAAAAATCAAACATGCATATTTACTAGAACTATTCAGCATCCAGAGTTTCACAAGATATATTTTGCAATTCGCTCCTAAGCTTAGAACCTCTTGCGAGCTCTAGTAATCTATACCTGTCCCTAAAACATGTGAGGAAAACAGTGAGGTAGGCTTAGCGAATCCCAAGATTTGTGACATGTGCAMATATTCAAGTATGCATAACTTATCTAAATAGATAATCAAAATGAATGATCGAAATGCGAAAGGCTTGGTAAGCGCATTAAAATATTTAGTGCTCAAGGTGTATCTTAAAACAGAGTAATAAATAATCAAATCACACAGAAGCTCAAAAACTGGTACAAGAACATTCCAAAAGGGTTTTGGGTATCCAAAATAGAATGTATCACAAAGTAGGGTAACACTCAAGGTAGAATGTTCTCAATTACCACCTGTCTAATTTAGTGGGGTCAAATTACCAGCCTTAACACCCAAATTGCGCATGCGACTTTGAACTGCTCATTTTCACAAACAGAAATACCTGCTAGTTAGGTTACACGAATTGATCGGTCAGGGCTAAACCTCCTGACCCTAGCACTAGCGTTCGTTACAAAAGCACAGGGCCCGTGATGCAACCGCCTACCCGATGCATTTCCGATTCGCCACTAGGCCTTATGGTTGTCTCGAGGATTGATGCTACTTGAATCAAGAGGTAACTCGTACTCGTGATCAGCCAATTACAGTACTTTA
The DNA here is from genome assembly GCA_001752375.1 of Rhazya stricta. Classification (NCBI taxonomy): domain Eukaryota; kingdom Viridiplantae; phylum Streptophyta; class Magnoliopsida; order Gentianales; family Apocynaceae; genus Rhazya; species Rhazya stricta. Next base: position 3,804,897 of record MEJB01000022.1, read on the forward strand.
CTCATGCAGCTAGCCCCTCGAGACAACCGATAGAGTATTCGTCTTTCACAATTGAATCCACAATCGCAAACCCATAATCACAAGTTTCACAGTCACAATATCAAAATAGCATTTTTAGAATTCAAAATGACTTGACAAATTGATACTTTATTTCAATTAGTGCATACTTGTAATTTGAAAACATAGAAAAATCATTTCTCAAAAAACGTAAAAAAGTAATTCCGTACAAAGCAATTTACACGCGTTTATCAAACGCTCAATGATTTGGAAATGCTTAAAAACTTTCATTGGAGTAACRAAATTTCACGCATTTCAAAGTTCTATATAATATGGAAGGATTCACATTCAAGCGTACGAGAATTTCTTGAAAATAGGCTCAAATAAAACACGCGCTTTTGAAAATTTTAAAAGACAAAGGAACTCGTGAAAATAAGTARGAAAATTTGAATATGCATAACTAGAATATCAAAATTGCATGCAGTTGAGAGTTTTAAAGAAATCGGAGGAACTCACCTAAGCTCGCAAATCTAATCAAATAAGACTCTAGATTAAGATATCATAAAACATGTATGAAAAGTATCTTCAATTGATTTACTAATCCGACTAAATTATCGCACCAAAATAATACATGTAAGGTCATTTACAAGGCTATTTGCCCAACACAGCCATGTGTTTGGTAACATGGTCATAAATCAAGTCCTCATTCTAGGTTCCTTACAAATCTTAATATGGAAATGAACCTAAGATAGTAGGATAATTATACATTCTGGTTATGCTTAATTCCAAGTAATAGACAAATTGCAGTTTGGTTAAGAAAACAGGTTTGGTGTTTACCGACTAATACTTTCCAGCTTAAATGTTTTATCAATGATTGAATTTTTGCTAAGGACAATTTAATGAAAAAAAAAAGTCTCGTTTTGTTCCAAAGACATTAAGGAAAATATTCATGTACAAATAAGTACCTAAGAGTGTGTTATTAATTCCCAGAATTCATCCAAATAGTAGCATGTAACAAGGAAAGCCTAAATTGACAAGGTAGGAGTGTTTTGGTCATTTCTGCCATTCTGGTTATTCAAATTATGAAACATCAGTCCCAAATTGTTCTTACGATTCATAGATATAAAAAAATACCTCATATGAAAAATTATAACCAGTAAAAAAAAATGCACTAAAATAGTCTTGTGTTTTGTCAGTCGGCCAAGCTGACAATTGAGAATGTGAGGGTCTTAATATTCTTATCATATCTYAGGTTCTACTAACTCAATTTAGGTGAAATTCTATCTTAAAATGCTCCTAACATAGTAAGATATCCAAACATGTATCATATACAAAATTGTATCCTATGGTTAAGTGACAATTAACCTAAGACCGTAGGCAAAATCTCAATTCGTGTACATTGTCCAGAATTTTTGCGAAGTCCATAACTCATGATTTAGTAATGCTATGACCTTGATTTTTAGTAAACCTAAGATGCAGTACTATKATATATTATCACTAATTCCAAATTTATTCAAGTCGTTCTTAGGCCAAACAAAACTAAAATATAGAGCATACCAAATTGTCATCAAAATTTCCAGCAGTATGAAATTTGTCAATACTTTCTCATCTTATGCTAATCACCATCATGTTATTCACATCAATTTAAGGTCTTGCAATCATAAAACCAGTAGGCATGCTTAATCACCATGGAAAGCTAGTTTAATAGTTATGCTAAACTACATAAAAACTTAGCAATTTAAGATCATCATCAAACCTCTAAATAGCTAGCATATAAATCATATACAAATATGGTAGCACTTAGTGTAACTAACCTAACTAAGTTTGTAAAATTCCTATACATGATTTACTAATCAAGAAATGAAAGTGCTAACTTGAAAATGAAGAAGAGGAGGAGTCTTGAAGAGATTCTCGTAGATTGTCCATGGTTGATCAAGATAGAAAAGAAACATGACCAATTTCGGTCAAGAAAGCTAGAAGGAAATGAAATGAAGCTTTTAAAGGATGAAGATTATTTCTTACCTTTGTGAAGGATAAAAAAACTACTTGTTGTAGGAGGAGGAAGGTGGCTGCCGATTGAGAGAGTGGTTGTGCAAGGTAGTGGTTGGTGGTGCACAGTGGCAGTAGTGGTGGTGAGGGAAGGCAAAGAGAGAGAAAGAGAGAGGGGGAGAGAGAGAGAGAGAGAGAGAGAGAGAGAGAGTTGGGAGTGAGTGGAGATTTTTGTGAACTCTTGCAAGGGGAAATGGAAGAAGGGAAATGCCAGCTGGGGGTAAGTTTATATAGAACCAGAGAGTTAATTTCCCTTCAAGGGAAAGAATTAAAAAGCTTCGCTATTAAGATTTTTAAGAGGCTTCTAAAGTAAGAGTAAAATGGCTTCTTCAAGAAGCCTAATTGAATAAAAGTTTTATAGGAAAATGGAAGGAGTTTTTAGCCAAGACGAATAGATAGGAAGAAGAAAGAAATAAAATGAAAAAGAAGAGAATAAGAGTTAATTGGGTTGGTCAAAGTTAAGATGAGTAGGGGTTCATACATTGGTGAAAACTATGCAACCTATACATGCATGTAAAATGGAGGTCTTCATGCATTTGCTAATTCAAATTGAAGGCATTATAGCAATTACACTAGGGTTAGGAATATATAAACTATGAGACTCTTCCCAAAAATGCTTGGATTTTCCAATCACGATAAAAATTCATGTGGCTCAGTCCTATAATTGAAAAGGATAATACGCGAGTATGGAACTAATAAAATAATAATAAATTAATTATCRAAAATTTCTAATTTCAAACGCATATTCAATGCTACAGAGCCGTAATCGGATATTTGAAAATAAAAAAAGTATAGGGTTTTACATTCGTAATGGCTTTATGGCTTATGCAAAATCTCAGAGATTCTGTTCTAGCTCTATTCTTGTGGATATAATAGCCAGACATTTATTACATTTTCGCCCTTTCCTGACGGGAATAATAGGTAGGTGTTGATGTTAACGTAATACAAAGTAACCTATAATCACTTAAGCCTTACTCTAGTGTACATGTTTCTGTTTAGTTATATAAATATTTTGTTAATATTTATCCAAACTTTATTATATAGGACATATAGTTATTTTATGATATTCTTCTCAACTGATTTCCCAATCTTGAAGTTATTGCTGGTATGAAACTATTTTGGTTGGTGTAATATGATCATTTAATGGGGAACTTGATTCTCTTTAACTTATTTACAACCTATGTTAGAAGAGATAAAACCTGAATGAAAAACAAATCCTTTGATTTAGTACAAGTTTTTCAAACTCCCAAGAGGTTCCTTCAAAATTTTCAAAGAAAACTACTCTAAAAATGTGAATGTACAAATCTCACATTCAAAGTTCATAACACACTATTTGTAAGAGAATACAAAAATCCAAAAAGCTAATCAAATCGACTCCGATTTTGTCTTGTCGGGCCAAAATCGATGCCTAATTTGAACCAAATTGGTGCCCGTCTAGTTCTAGATAAACTTTGATGAAAATGTCGAATAATAAGGCGCTTGATTGGTCTCAAATCGATGCCTAATTGGTTCTTCAATACTTAGCGAATTCGTTTTAGGCTTTCAACATTTCGAAAATTGCTTCTTGACCCAAACTTCTCTAACATCATTTTGTGGCCTCTTTAAGTCTTTCTTTTTCTATTTTTTTCTATTTTCTTGTCTTTGAAATAAAAACCTTGCGCATAAATATTTTAAACTAGTGTAATACAATGTTAAACACATAAAACTTGACAAAAAATGACTTAAGTAAGGAAAAAACRAAATATAAAAATGACTCTATCAACAATTTAGCAAACTCTAAAACTATCATTTTTACACTTTCATTCTTTTCTTATTCCTTTAAATTTACATTGGAGTCAATTTATATTTATTAGTAGCCGAGGAGAAAAAATTGAGGAGAGGATAGAAGATGATAGGATTAATTTTATATAGATAAAACTTATTAAACTCATGCATTTGAGCATATTAAGTGATAATTGTTAACTCAAGATCTTATTACTTAAAAATTATTAAAGGATTTAAGAGATAATTACAATAAGTCCTTAATTGATTTAATTGTGAATATTGAATTAAATTATTGAATAGAACCTTAAATTAATGAAAACGTTTTCAAAAGGAAAAATAAAATATGTACGATTTTTAAAATTTTTCAACAATAATATTTAACTCAATTAAAATTTAACCCTAAATAAAGTATCTGATTTTTTTTTTTCTATTTTGGTAGTAGAGATTAAAACCTTTCATTATGTTCATTAAAAAAATAAAAAATTGAAACCCTAAAATTGAGAAAATATTAGGAAAGTATAAAAAATGTTAATAAAATAAAAAAATTAGAAAATTTATCAGTATCCTAACGATACCATAAAAATATTATTGTAAATAATTTTCATAATACAAAGATGATAGTGATTATATAAAAATCATTACGAAGAAACTATGCAATATTTTATAATAGTGAGAGAGAAAATATATATAATTTTTGAGAAAATATTTCAATAACAACTTTAAGATGGAGATAAAATTTGGATTTAGATGAAAATGTTAAGTAATTATCTCATTGACTATTCTTTTTTTTTTTTTTTCCATTTGTAGATATGAGACCATTCATATTAAGAGCAATATTATTTGTAGCACAACAAAAATTGTACTATACAGTTAATTTTGAATAATTTACTCTTTTGCCTTTTCATATTATTTATAATTCATATCTCTAAAAAGATTTTCTTTGATTCCCTCCAAAAAATTCGAAGAACATTTAATGAACATTTAACAAACATTCAACACATATTATTCGCTTGATCCAAATCGTATATCATTTTAGGTAAATCTTTTTCAATTTTTAAAGTTTTTTTAATAGATTGAGCAAACCACGCAGTCCGATTGTGTGGCTCGATGTGTGGGTGCTCAACGGGTTAGGCCCACCGGACCAATCCAACCCCTATAGAAAATGAGTGATCCATTGAAACTTTCCAATCCATTTAAAGTCGAGTCAACTTAGGTTGGCTCAAACGAGCCCCAGTTGAGGTGGATCGAGTTGCACCAATACACCATATTCATTAAATATAAGAAAAAAGGAAAATTAGATTTTGACTATTTTTTTCATGTTCTTGGCATTTCTAGTTTAGTTTTTCTTGCAACTTAAAGGGAATACACTTGCATGAATTATGTTTAAACTTATATACATATTTTCCTTATGAATTTTCAGATTTTTCTTGATCAAGCATACAAAGAAAGCAAAGAATAGTATATTGATAGAGCAAGCAGAACGGATGGCAAGCGTGAGGGATTTGTAGGGACTTTACTTTAATGGAAAAAATAAAGGATAGTATTTTATTTTAAACATTATAGAGATTTTATTGATCTTTATTTATTTTTAAAATTTTCCCTAGTTGGCTCACCTGATCTACAATCCATCTCGATTTAGGTTGGATTGGGATTTTCCGAACCCACCATTTTGACGGGCCAACCCGCCTACATGACCCGCCAAGGGTTACCTATTTGATCGCCGGCACTAACCAGCTTGACCGGGCCATTCGATTTGTGTTTCTTTTTTTATTATTTTTTTCTAATTCATGAGTATTCTTTTTTTTTTAAATGACTATTCTCCTTTAGTTAATTATTTCTAATTTGTTAGTTAATTTATTATTAATTATTGTCTTTATTGTTGAAACATTAGTTATCTATTATTTTTAAATTGTTAATTATCTTCTTATTAATTATAATTATTGTTTAAATTTAAAAAATTGGATCAAATCGTTCTGAGAACCTATCCAAACAAAGCGTGACTCGAGACCAAAAGCCATGCCACTATCCAAATAAAGCGTGACTCGACACCAAGAGCCATGGGTTGGGCATGGCTCGATCCTGAGTCACGCCCAGTTCAAGAGGCTTCTCACTTGCGACTCGTCTTCGTCGGCAAGCCGTCCATTTCTATTCGGAAATTTTTTTCAAAAATTTACATATTTTTTGAGTCTCCTCTTCAGAAGACATAAACGGTTTATCTATCTCAGGAGTTGATAAATCGGAAAAGCGAGATGGTTGATTGGGATCGTTAGAAGTCGGATGCAATTCGGCGGAGTTCACTCGATTCAGGGAACTAGGTATTATTCGACCGAGCTAGTATCGTTTGTAGCTCTGAAAGAGGATGGAACGATAAAAACTGTAAGTTCGACATTACAAATGTAAGGGTCATGTCACAAGTCCGAATCGACATAGTCGGAAAATAAGGCCTGGATATTAACTCCGTCAGGACTTTCCTTCAACACCGAGGTGGTCGTTAGGATTCTTGTATTTTTACATCAAACCCTGTATTGGGACCCGAAGCTTTTACGATGTTGTAACGAGTGGTACACCGTTGTCGATGGAACCAGAACGATTACAGAGACGATTGAGTTCATTGATAAACCGGAATACTTTGTTTTTGGTATTCGATGATTCCGAGATCAAAGTTTTTCCCCATCACGAGTTAAGAGAGGTGGTATCTTTGTACGTGGTTTTGTTGGTTGTTTTTTTGTGTTGGTGTATTGTGTTTTGGGTGGTTGTTGTTGTTGTTGTGGTGTGTGGTGTGTGTTGTGTTGGGTGTTTCCGTAGTCTTGGTTTAGAAATTGATTAATATGTTATG
>MEJB01000022.1:3811567-3852274 GCA_001752375.1 Rhazya stricta
CCTTTTGGCAAACTCCTACATACTTTATACCTGTTTCCCTAATACAAATTCATAGACGTCCTGATTGAACAGCATCTTGAAGTTGTCCCCTTGCATTACTTCAAGCAAAATTCCTCAAGTCAACATTCTTGTTAATTATTGGGGTAACAGACTTTTGGGTTGCAAGTACATATTACTAAACCTATCAGTTCCTACTTACTTGCGGAGAAAATCATTCCCAAATGCCCTAAACTATCACTGTATCAGGTCTGAACAACGCCTAATTTGCTTAAATTTAGAGATTTCTGCCCCTCAACCCATAAAGAAAAGACAAAGAAAAGGGCAGCGTCTCTTCTAGTTCCCAAGTGGTTTGTTTACCTTTTCAGCACACACCAACTAGACTAGAAAAACACTTTTCAGATATTGATAGTCTTTATAAAAGAAAAGGAACGTCCATGCATCTAAGCATACATTTTTGGCAGAAATGCTTTCCCATTCTACACTTTGCTGTCTCCTATGGCTATCAATTGCATTAGCCATGGCAAAACACAGCACCGCCATCACCAAATCAGGCTGCCAAAGCCAATGCGGAAACCTGACTGTGCCATATCCATTTGGCATTGGTATAGGAAAGGGTTGCTCTATTGATCCTATGTTTGACATCCACTGCAACACTTCATTCCATCCTCCCAGACCTATGATGAACATAATCGATCTTGAGGTCTTAAACATATCAGATAGCCAAGTTTTTGTCAAAAACTGAATGGCTTTTTCTTGCTATGATCAAAATGGGGAGAAGACACAAGACTTCGACTTTTTTATGTATCTACATTAATCTCCCTTCACTTTTTCAGCCACAGCAAATAAATTCACCAGCATTGCCTGTGACGACGATGCATTAATAGTGGGGAAGAGTGATTTCATAAGTATGTGTGCTTTGGCTTGTAATAGAACCTATCAGGTGCCTGATGGCAAGTGCCTTGGAAATGGTTGTTCCTAGCAACCCATACCCAAGAGGATAAGATTTCTGGCAATTTCTTTAAGCTCAACCAATAACCGCACAGAGATATCGTCTTTTGACCCCTGTGGCTAGCTTTTCTTGGGCAGGAAGATCACTTCAACTTTCAGGGATTATCAGACCTATCTGATCCAAATTTCATGTATAGAACAATCAACAATGTTCCGTTGGTTCTTGAGTGGGAAATTGGAAACCAAAGTTKCAAAGAAGTTCAAAATTCAGCAAATGTCACCTGCCAAAATAATAGCCATTACGGATTCTGACACCGGTTTTGGAGGATACCGCTGCATCTGCAATGATGGTTATGAAGGGAATCCTCATCTTAGTCCAGGATGCCAAGGTCTTATGTCTTAGTAYTCCAGCTACTGTTAAAGCTCATTACTAATCTCACACTTAAAAAGGAAAGAGAAACTAATTATATATTTTCGTTTCTTTTCTAGATGTTGATGAATGTGCAGATCCCAACAAAAATCCATGTGATGGAATTTGTACCAACATTCCCGGAAGTTTCAACTGTTCTTGTCCAAAGGGATACATTGGGGATGACAGAACGAATGGGAGCCACCGCATTCCTTATAGGTCTCAATTTCCAGTTATCAAGTTTTCTCTGGGTACGTAATCCTTCTACAAGCCAAAAATGCCAAAGATGTCATAAGAATTGGACGCTAAGTGTCTAACCTATAGTAATGAGACTCACTTTTCCTGTCTCAGGTTGCTTTTAATGAACAACAAACACCCCACGTTAGAACACAGACAAATCATTACTTTCCGAGTGATCAGAAACTAGTTTCCAGATTCCTTGAAAAATGGATCACTGGTTATGAAAAGCTTCACCAAGCTTCTCAAAAACCCATTCAAACCATAGATGTCAGATACCTCCCCTCAAGGTGGCAATACTGAAAATGCCTTCAAAGCTGATTCATCCACATCGGCAACACCTCCTGTTTTCTCCCCCCAATTTGCTATACAAGATTTTCCATCCTCCAATATTCCTCTAGTCAAGTTTCATCTAATTTTCACTATTCCCTTGCCTAAGAAATCTATGAAAGAATTCTATTTCTAATGATTACTTTCACAGAACATACAGGTTTAGGATTTGGCATCTTATTCCTTCTCATCAGTGCACCTTGGTTGTATTTTAGCATCAAGAAAAGAAACTTATTAAACTTACGGAGAACGTTCTTCCAGCAAAATGGTGGCCTATTGTTACAACAACAGATCTCTTCAAGCGAAAATAGTATAGATTCATCTAAGATCTTTACAGCTGAAGAGCTAGAAAAAGCTACCGACAATTACGCTGAAGACCGAATCCTTGGACGAGGGGGTTATGGTACAGTCTATAAAGGAATTTTACCAGATAATCACATAGTYGTAATCAAGAAGTCTAAATGGTGGATCAGACTCAAATTGARCAATTCATTAATGAGGTAATTATTCTAGCTTGAGTAAACCATTGAAACGTGGTAAAGCTTATAGGGTGTTGCTTGGAGACAGAAGTACCACTCCTAGTTTATGAATATGTCTCTCATGTAAGACTTTTCTACCATATCCACAATAGTAGCACCATGCCACCAGTTAAGGATTGCCATAGAAGCAGCAGGTGCACTTGCCTATCTTCATTCGGCAGCTTCTATGCCGATTATTCACAGGGATGTCGAGTCTGCTAATATACTACTAGATGATTACTACACTGCAAAAATATCTGATTTTGGAGCTTCAAGATTAATACCTTTAGATCAAACTCAAGTAACCACGTTGGCTCAGGGCACACTGGGCTATCTTGATCCTGAACACGTTCAAACCAACCAACAGAGAAGAGTCATGTTTATAGCTTTGGTGTGGTTCTGGCAGAGCTTTTGACTGGAAGGAAACCTCTTTGTGGAATGATAGTTGAAGAAGAAAGAAAATTAGCTACTTATTTCATTAAGGCTATGAAAAAATATCGTCTATCCCAGATCCTTGATCAGCATGTGAGACAAGAAGGTAGCTTGGAACAACTCCAAGCGGTTGCAAATGTTGCAATAAAATGTCAACTTGAAAGGTGAAGAGAGACCTACAATGAAACAAGTTGCAATGRAACTAGAAAGGCTGAAAAAGTTTAGTAAAGAATACTGGGATAGTCTAGAAAACCCTGCACAGAGTATCAGCTCAATGTACGAACAAGAAGATCTTTACAGTGTCTCATTGAACTCCCATGACCATACAAGAACTTATCAGCAAAACAAGCTTTAGATAGTGATATTACATGTAAATCACTAATCCTCGCTACAGTTCCTTAATATTCTATAAATAGCAATCCATAATGCATCTTTTGCTAAGACATTTTGTATTTCTAACATTCCACCATTTCACTTCTAGCAACTCTCTAACAGAGTTTAAGCATTCTATAGGTTCACTTTATCAGAGCTATTATATACAAGCAAAAGTGCATCTAAATGAATGCAAACTAATACTGTATAATATTTGCATTTGAGCTTGGCTTATTCAGGACATGCGCTCCATACCACAAAGGCACAAGCCTATTTATTACAACTACAAGAATTAGAAGCTCACCAACTTGACAAAACAAGTTTGTATTTGTCAACCGACTTGTAGAACATTTAGCTACTAATGATAAAAATAGAAGTATATGTCTTAGACCCTTAACTAGTCAGATCTACTAACTGCAAATCAGCCCCCTCTAAGGCAAACAGTTCACTCTGCAGCTGGAGGCAATCAGCTCCTCCAACTCTAAACCACTGCTCATTAGCTGCACATAATGGAGTACAGCATAAGCAAATTTATTGTCGCTTCATCTTAGAGGAGTTCACGTTCAGTGTATTATACATAACAGTCCCTTCTTTTTTCCCAATGAAATAGTTCTCCTTATAAATTTACATGGAATCAACTGTATCTCTTTTCAGTTCCCAATAAGAATAAAAGTTTCCACATCTCAGCCTTCTCTCACCAGACTATAAATACTACAAGGAGAAGAGGATCCTGGATCCCACATATGTTTATACTTAATGCCTCCAAGAAGATCATAACTGCGGATATTTGTAGAGAAAAACCTTCTATTTCATTTCCTAAGCTGACTAACCTGCTTTGTCAAGAATCATCTATGTGAAGAGAATGGGAGAAAATTCATTCTCAAAATTGAATATAGGAAGTTCAAATGAACAAATTGTCCAACGAAATGCAGATTGACACAACCATGAACACTATATTGGTCAACTTATTGACAGGTTGTTAAATGAAAATGAGCGTGAATGAAAGAATCTTTAAACCAGAAAAAACTAACATTTTATGACACAACTAATAAAATCAAAAGCACTAAGCATCAGAAAATGACACTCAAATAAGTAAGAATAGGAACCTCTGCTGCCAATTTGCACTAGGCTCTACAAAATATGTAGGTTGTTAAATGAAATGTGAGTGACTAAACAATCTTAAATCAGGAAAAAAAAATTAAAATTTTATGACAGAACTAATAAAATCAGAAAATAACACTCAAATAAGTAAGAAAACAGGAATCTCATTGCTGCCAATTTGTACTAGGCTCTACAAAATATATTCTTCAGTTTTTTTTTTTCAATACGATTAGAATTTAGTATAAACATACAACAACGTCATGAGTTGAATAAGCCTCATATCCTTCTTGAGAATAATATGGCAGAAGCAGCTATCATACTTGGAGAATCGGGACATGTAAGACCCATACCCAGCTGCACCAAATTGTCAATAATGCCTTTTCGAGGACTTAGTAATTCAATAACATTTCCAGCAGCAGTGATCTGCTGTTCTCTAAGATGTTCATTGTGAATTAACTCTCTGCATACAACAAGCCTCTGGTCATCTAAATTGTGAGGTTATAGTTTTATCGCATAACAGATCAAAAGAAAATTCATTTCTAGATGTCTTTGACCATATGAAAATGTTAACCTAAAACATAAAAGTCAATGTTACTATCTAATAACAAAAAAAATAAAAAGTAATTTGAAGCCAAAAAGTTATTCAGGAAATATAATCAAGTGATTTACTTGTGAGCATTGCCACACAGAAAAGAATTTCAAATTTTCGCATGGTCTAACACATGTAGCAAATAGAAAGTGTACAAAATTAACCATTAAGATGGAGTGGCCTACATCAGTAATGACGTCAATTTTGAAGGAGTGCATTCTTGAAACAAAGCTTCGGGAATTATAGGCGAATCCAAAAGAATATTAGGAAGAGAGATGTATGGCACTTCAGCTTTGTAGCGTACGATCCATTCAGTCAGGAGATGGGCACTATAGGCAACAACACATGGTAGCCTTGCAAGCTGTAATTCCATGGCCATTGTTCCAGAAGTGCATAATGCCACTTCACTTGCCTATGCCATTTAAAAATCAGCAGAGTTAGCATAATCAATTTCACTTGAGATCATGACAATATGTTTCTGGTTCAGTTAGGCAACGTTAACAGATGCTAGTGGACTATGAAGGCATTTGCAGGAGTATCCAGTTATCAAAATTGACAACGCATCAGTTATTGCAAAAAATACAAGTACCATGAACAGAATGTCACCATTTACCAGGTGCAATAGGACCTCGTTCACAAATTGCATATAATAGGTTTAAGAAAAACATATCAACAAATCCTAACCAAAATCTACCAACAATAACAAGGCAAATACAACACTAAATTGTGTAAATCAAAGATATCTGATCTTAACCAATCAAAGCAAATATGTATCAGTAGCTAAAATTCTCTTTAGAAAGAAGAGGAAGGGGGTGGGGAGGAACTATATTCAAAAAGTAATTGAACTCCTACTTAGCAACAAGCATCTATATGCATATATAGATGAATTTGAGAAAGATCAAAGAAGTAGTCAACATAGATTCAGATGAATGCTCGGCTGCTTTCATTTCTAGAGCATCAAAGCATTTAACTTGTATTTCCCGAGCTATTAATAACCTAGAAGAACAGCTAACCAAGGGAATGATTAACCGTAAAGACGATTATAAGACCACTTTTGTTGCCCGAAGAGCACTAATGCAATCCAAGAGAGTAGCTAGAGTAGAGTTTCGATCAGTACCAACTCAACTCCGAGAGATCTCAACGACTGTTCCAACTGGATAAGAGACCACTTTAGCAACCACCTGGAAACTCGACCTGGATAACATTCACCTCCTTCTTTAGGACACTGTATGAACACAGGCAATACACTCCCATCCCCAGCAGCAGCAGCTAAAGCAGGAGTCTCCTCATTCCTCAAGTCCCTTCTAAACCATACAACCATATTACCCTTGTTATCCATCTCCCTTCAGATCCCCAAATTAAACAATCCCACTCAACAGTTCAATCACATGAAAATACCAACTCCGCCCAGGTTCAGTTCAAAATTCAAGATTCAGTGATGTTCACCCTTACAGAAAAGTCACTTCAGAACAGAAATACAGACAAAATCCACAGAAAAATCCAGCAAACTTGACCTTCTAAACGATTCACTTAAAACAGAAATCCCATCCTTTCTGAAGCTGTAGGAGAGGTTTAGAGGTCCAGATGGGKATTTCAACAGAAACCAAGATACTTGCACAGCCTGCCTATAAAAGATACTTGCACAGATCAGGAGCAAGAATCCTAGCTCCAACAGAATTGGCTAAAAAAATCCAGAAGAATCAAACGTGGAAATCGATTACTACAGAAAATAAGGCCCATGTAATTCAGGTTAACCAAAAAACTATAATCAGTTTTAAATAAAAAATGCAAAGACATTTATAGCCAATACAGGAGAAGGAAGAGAAAAAACAAGCTCCTATTGAAATACATTATGTTATTACAAAGTTCACCTGCTGAAAAAATGGAAAAGAAAGCAAAAAAAAAACTCAGCTAATTATTTTCTCCTTTTGAGTGGACCAGTTTTGTAGCCACACTTAGTGTGCTTCCCCCAAGGTGTACGTGAAACCTGTCCATGACCCCCACTACTCTTGCTTTTCCCTTCACCGCCTCCATGTGGGTGATCAATTGGATTCATAGCAACACCTCTTACCACAGGCCTCCACCCCAACCACYGACTCTGCCCAGCCTTTCTTAACCTTTTTGTCCCATGCTCTGGGTTTGACACCTGTCCGATCATCGCTCTACACCTTGTATCTATTGTTTTCTTCATGCCTGATGGTAATTTCACCTCACAAAACCTACAACATAAACTTTTGTTCATAAGACTATAAAACGGCCATAAAGTTATACTTTTTATCTTTATTTTATTTTATTTAATGACTTTTTTCAGGATCTAATGCATGAAGCTTGAATGATGAGCGAAAACTCATGAGATGTCTTACCCTACCAAGGAATCACTTACCAAAGAGCACCTTTCCCCCGAGAGCAGCAAGGCAGGACTAACAAAATATAGCTTATAAGAAAGCTCTTCAAAATTGACCTTTCACAATGTATATCATATTGCGTCCTGAGAACACAATGAAGCCACCAGGTCTGGTAACTCTATCTAACTTAGAGTAGCATGATTAAATTACAGTGCTTSAATGTCCATGAGTTGTAAATTAAGCACTACGGCTTCTAACTACACTCCTACCAAGGATTCTGACCAAAGACAATCTAAGACATATTCCCAACTCTGATCTAATAAGTAAGAAATCATATAAGAAACCATAATATCCAAAAAACATGGTACACCATTTTCTGAAGATCACATTGACATCTCTCTTGCATTATTTCAAAACTTCCATTATTAAGAATAAGCATTAAACGAAGTTATTACATAAAAATCTAGCACGCCCAAGCCTTGTACTTTATTATCCAAATCATGCACCTTAAAATACTTCAATTTTCAATTAAAGAGATACCCACTATAGTCTCTAMTAAAAGAACAGATGTTCCAATATACCTAGCCCCATCTTTGTCATCGTTCCGGCAGCTCGGTCCAGCTTCCCACCTTCTCCAGGTCGGAGCTCAATGTTATGAACTAGGGTCCCGATTCGCATCATCGATAATGGCATACACGACCMAATTTGCGAACTGATGTCCAATATAAACATTTGGTTGATCATCGACTCAGTTGCCCTAGTCGACGTTGTTCTTCGATTTACAGATTCAGCCGCATCCAGAAATGAATTTAAAACTTTAAAAAAATGAAAATTTGCTCAAAATAAATTAATTTTGAAAGAAAAAACTTGAAATACTATACTTGAAGAGAAGCTCTGAATGTGGTTGTTCTGGAGGAGGCTGCGGAGGAGAGTTGCTGAAGCCAGTCGAGCTCTAGACAGCGCCATCACATTGGCTTCTGGTATGAGAGAAAGAAAGAGAGGTTTCAGAGGAAAGATATGAAGGACGATAGGCATGAGAAGTGAGGTTTCACATTTGCTTTTGAAAAAAAAAAAAAAAAAAGAAGAAGAAAGAAGTACCAAAATAATTCCCCACCATCACCAATAATTTACAGCGCCTAATTGATTGTCACCCTAAGCCCTACACCTCCCTTCATCGTGCAGGATCCTTCTGTCGTCTCCGTCGTCATCTATACCCTCTATCGGCTTCGTTCAAGTCGATCATCTACTCAGGCAGAAGCAGAATTGGTACTGATTTGAGTAATCAGTTTACTCCCAATAGGTAAGTTTTTATTTTCATTTTCAATTCAGTTCTAGATTACTGATGGGTCTGAACATTGTTATAATTGGAGTTTGAAAAGCCTATCCTTCTAGGATAGTTGTTCCAATATTAAGGCACTAAAGATGTGAAATACATTTAGGTAGAAAGCTGTATGGCTGATTTGGTGCATTAAATTTTACAGTAGCTGTGGGTTATATATCTAGTTTCGTTCATCAAGAACAGAGCATGTGTTGATCAGAGTGAAAGAGAAAAACCTTAATTGCTTCTGACTCTAAATATTCTTTCTTTGTGTTCCACTAATTAGTACTTGAAACTCTCCTTTCGCTTAGTTCATATTTTACTCGAAGTAGATGATGCTGTAAAATTCCGTTCAATAAGTTATTCCATGCTGCTTGTCTGAGTCGAATATGGATGCTGATAAGCCAGAGTTGTAACTGGCACCCTTCAGTGAGTAGAGTTTATGATTTCCATGGGTACCAAGTAGGCTTAATTTTAAGTAGTTTACTAATTTTTGGACGTGCTTGTGAGTTTTCTTATACTGTGATTGGTGGTTTTATTGCTACTCTTCTTTGGTTTCAGAGGCATGACATTGTAAAGATTTGTTTCAAAGTATAAGATCCTGCTGTTTAGATGACAACATTAACATTTTTCCTAGATTGGGCGATGAATATGTGAAGATATATAATTGTTTTCTTGTTGACCATCTGAGCTTGTCCCCTGATACAGGTTCATTCAATGAGGTCGGATCGAGCGTGGACGTACAATAGGCACCTCCTTCATTGATTTATTTCTTTTGACAGATATAGGGTACTAGGAAAGGAAGTTGATCACGAATTATCAATAAGCCTACAGGTGATTCTTCTTGGGTCGATGCTCGAGCAGTTAATGGGGACATAGTCGAGATAGCAACGGGTTCTCTACCCATGCAGAGATGGAGGGATACTTTATATAGAAATATGGACAAAACGAAGTTTAACTCCGAAAGAATCGCTTTTGGGCAACCTTCTCAACGACTAAGAGGAAACTTGCTTGCCCTTCGATTTCTATATAGAAGATCATGAGGTTCCTTTTTAAGAAAGTCCCCGAGAGGGCTTATTCCTGGTAGAAAAGGGTTGTCGATGGAGTTCCTACGAGCCTTGCTGAGTTCGTTCAATTTGCTATCATGCAACCAAACTTTACTAGTGGGGGCAAAATTAGGTGTCCATGTTCAAAGTGTAGGAAGAGGAAGTATTAGGAGGTTGATGATGTGAAACTTCATTTGTGTCGAAAAGGTTCCACCCAAATTACTATCAATGGCATGCCCACTGGGAGCCATAGAGTTTTCCAGTAGAGCAAAGAAATGATGGAGAGATTACTGCTGCCCAGGAAACAACATCTGAAGTAAGCAATCCGTTTAGGGAAGTGGTTGATGCGGTGGGATGTGATAGGACATCAAATGAAAATATCCAAATGAATGAGGTGCCTAATGCAGAGGTACCTGATGAGCCTTTGGGGACCGGATGTGATAGTCAATCTCTATTATCTGTAGTTGCAAGACTTTTGACTATCAAGTCTGATTACAACCTGTCTGAAGCTTGTTTTGATGCAATAGCACAAGTCATCAAAAATGTTACACCTGAAGAGGATAGGAAACGCAAAAGCTTTTAGGAGAAAGAAGCTCGTCTTAGGATCGAGGTTCCCATCAACAAATAGAATTTTGCATCAATGGGTGTAAGTTACTGCAAGCAACTCAATGAAGGAGCATGGGTTGCAGTTGATGTATCAGTGGATGCCAAAGAAGGACATCAGGATACATCATCGAGGCAATGTCTTAATAATAAGTATTAATGACAGATTAGTCCTTCAAAGTATAATCGTTATGTCATTTACATCTTTAAGAAGATAAGTGTGTCAATTTAATTCCAATAGGAAAGCATATCAATGAGGTCCTTTTGTCAGAAGCAGTTATGAATTAAAAACAAACGTATCGCAAATTTAGATTTTTATGTATTTCTTTTTTTTTTTGTGTATAAAAATTTCAAATGATAATTTAGTCTAAACATTATTCAAGTACTACTTTAGTGAAAATGTAATAGATTTTATTTAATAGATTTTGAACTACCAAATACAAATTAATTATCATCATATATAGTTTATTTTGTCATTGTTTTTCTTGAATAATGTTGGTGTGCTGAAATTGCGTAGTCGAATCGGCTCTCGATCGTGGCGAGTTAAATTTTTCAACACAATGAGGCTTGAGTTCTGACTAGATAGTCTTTTGATTGACTGGCCAGATCYGTAGCAATCTCTTTTTGTATATAGGGTCCTTGAGTTATTTTAAATAAGTCCTCACTAAAATGCATAAAGCATTCGATTAACAAGATATGACTGAATTTCGGATATCGGTTGAGGCTATAAAAATAAAATGAAAACTAAAATATGCAAGGAAATGGAACAAAATAAATTAACTTTAATACGAGATGATGTGCAGCTAATAGATACAGTTAAGACAAGTCATAAATAGTTAAGCAAAGAAAAACAAACTACTTTTAGCTAAGAGACTTGGTAGAAATGATAAAAGAAAGCTTTTAAGAAACTTTATAATCACCTAAACACAATAAAACAACTGTTGTTGTGACTAAGCAAATCAACAAACTTTAAAGTAAATAAGTAAATGTAACTTAAGTAAAGTGGTAATTCTAGACTAAAGTTAAGAAAAATTACAGCTACGTAAAACAAGTACGAAAACTGTTAAACTAATGTAGTTTAATGAATTACACTAGTGAAAACGATAAGAAAGTAGATTAAAGAGCTAAATGACTTAAGAAATAATGAAATAATAACTTCAAACATCATTAAACTATGCAAGAAGACAGAACATCATTGAGCTACACAATCAAAGGAAATTACTCATAAAACTAGCTAAAAGCAAAACTTAAAAGATGTAAAATGAAAATAATATGCTTGATTTCTGAATTAATGGAGGTGTCATGGTCTTCTTTCATCTCTTTTAATTTGTACTTGGTTGAGATGTTCTTGCTAGTTGAGGGCCGAAGGAAGCTGAGACCACTGGCCATTTTCCACCTTTTGTGCGTCCTTCTCAGCCCACATYCTCCTTTTCCTGCTAGCAGGTAGCACGTGTTTTGGATTCTTGGCTACGCGGTTTTATCCTGTTCAGACAATAGCCGATTCGCCAATTTCTTCCATTTTTTCTTTGCTTCGATCGTCTCTCCTTATTTGGTGGATGATCTATGGCTTTGCTTGCCTCCTACATTTTTAACCATTTGACTCTTAGCTGTATAACTTCTTGAAGTCATTTCATTATGCTAGCAGTTGCTCCTTTATTAACCGTTAGCATCGGTTATTTTTAGGTCCAACAAAYAGTGATTTTATTTTTTTCTTTTTTGGTGTGAAACAGGGGATTGGTAAGAATGAGAAAACAACAAATACAAAATGCACAGGTAAAGTTCAGTCATGAAGTTCTTCGACTACATCACTTTTAATATTTAAAAACTTATGCAAAAGCCTATTTTTTATGCTTTAACTATTAATCTACTTACAGTTCCAAACAGAGGGATAAATTCTAAATGAACTTTCGATTTCTAAGGACTAAATTGATACTTTTTTCTTTTCTAGAGACTTAATTGGCAGAATTGTCATTTTTAAGGGACTAAATTTATTTTAATTTATTCTCAAAGATATATTTTACAAAGCATTATATTTTAGGGGACTAAATTATCATTAATCCTAATACTAAAATAAATTTGAATCTTGGATTCAATCAAAAATTTCCCTCCTTGTGTAAAATAATAATAATAATCTATCTCGAATATAAGAAAATATTTTTTTCTTGGAACGACCAATAAGATATGGTAATCCAAGATAAGTTGTCGTTGGAGCAATCTCATGTATTCCTAATTGAAGGTATATAGAGAGCGAAGAGTCTGATCTGTAGCAGAGCTTAAAAAAATAAAGGATTTTTGAAAATTAATCACGTGACACAAAGCTTGGTGATATCTATCAGGTAAGTAAGCTACACATCCAATATTGGTCATCAAAGCTTGTATAATAATAAGCTGTCATCCGCATACAATAATAGTTATTCACCCATTGAGCAGAGCCAAGAAGAAAAAGGTAACGGGCGGATCGACTATTAGTCGAACAAGATAGAACCACTTAGTCGAAGAAAGYGGGAAACATACTGCCTGGTAGTTGAAAAAAGGGAACGTGAGCCTAGAAGGACATGCAAAAGAAGAAAAATGAGTTAGTGGTCTCAACTTCCTTCGACACCAAGCCAGCAAGAACATCTCAGCCAATTATAAATAAGAGAAGATGAAAGAAGATAAGGATAGCTCCATCAATCCAGAAATCAAGCATATTATCCTCATTTTTATCTTCATTTTTATCTTTAAGTTATGTTTTAGGAATGTTTAGCTAGCTTTATAGGAAATTTCATGCTTATTTTCTAGCTTATTAGCTATGTATGTAGGTGTCATTATGATTCATACATGTCAACGATGTTTTTCTTTATTTCCTAAGCTGCTTTGATTCTTTAATATGCTTTTTTACAGCTTTCTTTAGCATAATTTCTCTAAACTGCTTTATTTATCCAACTTTCTTTACAGTTTTGCGTAGCCATTTTGTTTCCTATGTATTTTTGCAATCCTTTATGTGTACTTGTTTGTTTCTTCGTATTTCTTTAAGCTATATTGTTTAGCGCATTAATAGTGTAAATGATYAGTTTGCTCAACTTGTCATCATTCTCTTGTATCAGCCCCAGTTACTCCTTTTTAGCATAATTTACAATTGTACTTAGGATTATATTGTTTACTTTTATTGCTTTTCTTGCTATTTTTATACTCTCATCTTAGCATATCTAGTGTAGTTGCACTCTAATGTATTTTTGGCTAGTAGCATTAATATATATAATTTTCTTACTTAGTGTAGCTTGCATAAGTATTCAGTCTATTTGCTCATCATTCTAAGCTTAATCGACTGTTAATTTAGCTATAGCAAGAGAATGATCTTACATTTGGTCAAATAGTTGACTTGCATACTCWGTGAGGGCTTACTAAAACTAATTCAAGAACCCCACACTTAAAAAAGAGATTGCTATGGATCCAATGAGCCAATCGAACGACTAGCTAGTCGAAACTTAGGCCTCGTTGTGTTGCAAAGCTTAGCACACCACGACCAAGATAACCGATTCAGCTAGGCGCTTTTAGCACACCAACACTATCTAACCTCTGTTTGAGTTGGCGGATGGTTACTAGAGAAGTTTGTCTATCGTAAAGATGTTACAATTGATGTTTTAACTTCCTAATTTGTTTTGGGAGATAACCATACTTCAATTGACTTCAAGAAGAAAGTGTTTGTTGACTAAGCTATTGTGGAACAGAGGCCGAGTCAATCCAATGAGAACGAACTATCTGCAATCGTTCCTCATCCTAGAGCCGGTAAGGCTCAAAAAGGAAAGGACATCTAGCAGAAGAAACCGTATTTAGTAAGGGATGTAAGAAAGTAGCCTGACAAACATGGATATAGATAAGAGCATGATCAGATGGGTAGGGCAACAAATGATGAGCTGTTGATGGGAAAAGGGACAACCACTCATCATTGCCCAAAGCTTAGTGAGGAACACCCATACTTGTGCACCTCCATCACGCTTATTTTTCCAAGTAAAAATAGGCCCCTGAAAGCCAAGATCACACGAACAAAATGTATGATAAACTTGGCGAAAAAGAGACATTTGACTTAAAGTACAGAAATTTGGACCTTGCTGTTTGGAAGACAAAAGGATTTCGTTAAAATCAGCAATACAAATCCAAGGCGCCTGCTAGCCTCGTCCAGTATGGATCAGAAGGTCCAAAGTAACAACCTTACAACTCCATACTGGATGAACATAAAACCAGTAATAAAAGCAAAWAGAAGAAGAATGAGAATCAATAATTTTAATATCCACATGATCGGAGGAGTAAGTCTGTAAATCCACATTCCAATTAGATTTCGATAACACAGCAAGGGAAATAGTACTTCCTTTTTAGCTAGGCCTTAATTCTCCATTATTTAGTATAAAAAATGTACTTGATGTGAAAATACAAGCATATAATTATTAATTGAGTAACAAAGAAATAATAAGTTCGTGTCTTTATAGTGTTTGTTATTTAACTATCAAATCTTTTGATCTCTACCCAACTTAACAAAAAATAGATGTTCAAGAATTTGATAAAATCTTGACCAGCAAGAACTAAACAAATAAATTTATAAACAATTCCAAATATGAATAACTGTGACCATTAGCATTAAAGGACTCCTAAAATTCGACCTACTTCTCTTGTAATAAATTTCAGTGATTGTAAATGCAAGCTCTCAAGATGTTAATGGAAGAATCCCTAAATTATATTTTACCTAATTCGTCAATATAAAACCCTACTCGTATAAAACTTTGTAGAATTCCCTAACATTCAATTAGTGAACTACTTATTAGAGATCATACAGTAGAGAAAGTCAAATTTATCCCTAGTCAGTTTTACTAAAATGATGTTATTACTTCTTTCTAGTCCAATCCACACCCCTTTCTAGAATATACGGATTAAAATCTAGTTACACGCAATAACATGCCAAGGATTATAAGCATTATTAAGAACAAGTACAAATGCTAATTGAACAAATAATGTTGACAATTTTTACCCCTTTCACTGACAGACTTGGACTAGGCTTCCTGGTATACATACTCAAGAATTTTATTTCAAATATTTTAAATTAAACTTTAATCACATATTTAGTCCTAAATTTGCAATGTCGTCTTTTGTCTTTTGTTTCTCTCGCTCTCTATCACAATCATAATACAAAACAAAGAAGTGGAATAATAAATTTTAAACTTTCAAATTTCCAATCACCGATTTGCTATCACCATGCTGGCCATCCTGCGCTGCATCGCTCGCGGCTCATCCGAAAAGTGAGGAAACAATTGTATTGAGAGATTATACACTTTTGTGTTTATTATTTCTTTTGGTCAATGTTGATCGTGTTCCACTAGTTACTAATATTTATGCCTGCCATTGTTCCCTTTATGGGTCAGCTCAAATCCAAAGTAGTTGGAGTCAAATATTTTAGATATCAAATAGTTAAAAAAAAAAGAAAAATTAATAGAGCTCAAGATGAAAGAAACAATTTTGAATTACCAAATGTCATAGAAGTTTCAAAAATCGTTAATTATGAATTTATCATATTCCAGCTCAATATGTTYGGTACAAATGATATTTTTAACARTATGAAGGAAAATTATTCAAATAATTTTCAAGTCAGAGTTGAATATCTTCATGTGTATTGAATCAATGATTGTATTTGGACGTTACTTGAGGGTTTAATAGAACACCAATAAGAACTAGTAGTTAGTATTTTATCATGGTTAGGGTACGATTGTAAAGGTTAATTAGTATGAAAACGATCATAAGTAAAAAATAAATAATAATTCCGTCTATGGATGAATCCCTATTATATGTTGTAAAGATGTTTGATGGCTACTTGAGCTGATTATTTGTTAGCAGAGAATGTATATATGACGTCTTAATTAGTAAAACTAGTGATTGCTTGGATTTACATTCTAATTGTGCCAAAAGATGAGCTCCTGAACAACTAAGCGTATAAGCCTTACATTTAATCTCCTCAACAAGATGACCTTAAAGGTGATAGGTCTGGTCCATGCGTATTTAGTTTACCAATGGTAGAATACAATCCTTGCATGAATGATGGTTCTTTTAGCCCAATCAAGATCAAAATCAGTTAGTTGCCGTACCTCATTAGGATAGTGGCAATAAAGGAAAGAAGGATGTCAGATTCAATTTCCTTTGAACAAAATGGGCAATGGTCTTGTGCTATAGCAAATTGTTGTGATGGCTTTACTCTAATTGGTAGGATACCATAGCAGAATCTCCAATCCCAAATAATAATCTTTTGAGGTAATTCCAACTTCCATCATTTACTCTAGAAGTTCTTTTTCCAACCAGCAAATGATGATGGGAAATCTCCTGTTGTGAGATTCGTTTGAGAAAGGCCATACGAAGAGCTCACTTGATTTATCACATAGAATGTGAAATGTTATGAGGTTAATGTCTCAAGAGTCATAAGGTTTCAAAGCTAGCTTGAAGAGATAACTCCCATTACGGTCACCATTTGTTGAAATGATGTCTATTCATATTAGTAATATACATATTATGTATATATATACATACTACGTGATTGTGGGCCGATACCATTAAGTCTAAATCTAAGACTAACTCTTATTCTCGTAAGTACAATACAAAAACTTGCTATTTGATTGTATGCAAGAATTTATTGTATTGTAGAAGTGTTTTGCCATTGATACTGAGTTAGCAAGAAGTGGGGGCAATAAACACTTTAATACAATACACTCAATTTATTGCCCCACTGTCTTTCTATATTATTTCTTTATTGTTCTTTGTATCTCCTAATCAATTTTCTCCTACAAAAATAGAAGTGATATTAGGGAAAGAGATGAAATAGAAATGACCAATAGTTTGAACAATAGAAAGGAAATAACAAGGGAACTAAGGAAAGGGAAGGAAAAGTAAAGAACAATAAAGTAAAGATAAAGAATTAAAGAAAGTAGTAAATTAGTTATAGGGACCGTATTCTTCCTATGATTAGGGGTTTTCTCCCTGCATTTAGGGTTTTCCTATCCACTTGTTGGATTGGTAACGTCACTCCATATTGACAAAGTCGTTTATTTTCGATAATGAATCTCAGGGCAGCGTTCCTAGATCCCGTTACTTGACATGATTATGAACAACTACTATTCTTTTACAAAGAGGACAATGAAAACATATATCGTCAAGAAGTTTTAGGGATTTTAAATCACCATGTAGGAAGAGCGCACAGTTGCAACTGAAGAAAATGAACTGGATAGGGGTTTTCATGCCAGTTTGAATATTTGCATTGCGAAGGTTTATTCTGATAAGGAGATCCAACTCAGAGCAGTGAAACACATCATGCTTAAAGTTTGGAACCAATGAGTTGTGCATTACTAGGCTGGGGAGCAATATGTTTCAAATATACTTCATAGATGGGTTGGTCATGCAACAGTGGTAAGACCGAGTATATGATATTTTGATAATAAACTATTTGTCCTCACACCATGGAGGAGACATAGTGTTGTATAGGAGGAGGAAATATGGGAGGCAAGATTTTGGATCCATGTTTATGGGCTTTTCCCAAAAGCATATAAGTAGGGCATAAGCTATCTTTCTTTTTTCTGAAGCACAATAGAAATTCAAATATGAGAGCATGTTTCTGATGGATCAAATTTCTTTCACATATCTTCCCTTATGAATGCTACTACTCTTGTCCATCATTTTGTCCAAGTAACTCTTCCGGGGATGGTACCAAGTGTGGGGTTTTACGCTATTAGCAATTGTCCTTCTTTTGCTGCCGCTATGAACACATTGGCATAAGACGAACGGCTATCCAACTGRTGATAGGCAAGTGATAATGCTAATGTTGCGCAAAACTTTCCATTATGATCTTTGGATGCATAAGGGCTTGGAATGATTCTTTTTGCTTAACATTTTATGTTTAATTGATGAGGGTTTGGGTGGTGTGAAGATGAGTTAAGGGAGGTGCAGTGTGAGAATGAGAGTGTTAAGAGTGAACATAGTGCTTGGGGAATCTCCCTACTTGATATTGGGAAGTGATGTGTCTAAGGTGGGATTCCTGCGAGAAGTGATCAACATTGTAAGGGAGGTGAGGTTCCTAGGAGTGTGGGGGTGGGTGTACAGTTGGACAACAAGGTTGATGAAAACCAAGGCCCTGAATGAAAAAGTGAAATGTCAGTTGTTACAAAGACTATTGTGGAAGTACAGAATGGTGATAGGGGAAGTTAGGCATTGGAAAGAATCTAAGCCTCAGTGTAGTAGGGGGAATGATTATGTTATGCTAGTGAACCCGAACTCAGATGATGCATTGATGAACGAAGGGGTGATGGGTATTCCTAATAGTGGTGCATCTCTGAGCAAATAAAAAGTGGATGATATAGCGGAAGTTAGCTTGGATGATGGACGTCTAACTAAGAAGAAGCAGAGTGTGAAGGAGGTTTTTTACTAGCAAAATATGCAAATGGCTGTGTCAAGTACTCCAACATATTAGTCGTCGCCACCCATTCTGAGTCTTCTATCATTGAACTGCCGAGGGCTTGGGGAACCCTTTGTTAGTGTAGGAACTGAAACAGCTTTTACAAAGTTGAAGATCCAGTGGTGCTTATTTGTGA
Organism: Rhazya stricta; assembly: GCA_001752375.1. Classification (NCBI taxonomy): domain Eukaryota; kingdom Viridiplantae; phylum Streptophyta; class Magnoliopsida; order Gentianales; family Apocynaceae; genus Rhazya; species Rhazya stricta. The sequence continues at coordinate 3,830,413 of MEJB01000022.1, forward strand.
ATGAAAGCATCACGTCAATACATTGAGACAGTGAGATGGATATTGGGATATCTAACGGTATCTTTGTTGAGAGAAGGGGGCAAGGTGCGGGTTTGGCCTTGTAGTGGTAGAATGGCGTTAATATCTTGTTACTAAACTATTTTACTAATCATATTGATACGAGTTGAGGGTTTTGATGGTGGTATTATTAGTTCTTTACGAGTTTTTGTGGTAGTCTGGAGAAGGGAGGCCTGGAGATATTGAAGTGATTGAGTCATGGACGAAAATTAGCATGGTTGTGTACCTGAGATTTTAATGAAATCCTCCTTGCTGATGAAAAGATAGGTAGAATTATGAGGAGCCAAAGGGATGAATTATGATAGGTGTTACAATATGTTAGGATGCRGGATTTGGGATATGAGGGGAAAAAACTTACATGGTGTAATGGAAGGGATGGAGATGACAGAGTTTGGGTTAGGTTGGATAGAGGGGTGACGAATGACAAGCGGAAACTTGCTTTCCCAGATGCAATTTTTCGATATGGTTTACCACATTCCTCCGATCATGTGCCCTTGCATATTGAATTATATGGCAGAAAAAAGCACTAGGCAGCAAGTTTTAAATCGGGAGACGATGTTTCTGTAATACCCAGGATATTATTTTTTATTTTTATGAATTTTGTATGATAGTATGAATTGTGTACCAACTAGGATTTGATAAATTTTCTATGTGATCATTATTTAATTGTACGTTTAAGTAAGTATAAAATTATCATGTTAGTTGAATTAGGATTTTTGGTTAGTTAGTGTAGGCTCGAATTATTAGGGCCTATTAGTTCTTCATTTGAAAACCAAATTATGGCCGAAAGGAAAGCCCGAATAATTTAATTTATTTGGTTGGATCTCAATTAATAGGATGGGGAGGCCCAAGAATGGGTTAGGGCCCAAGCCTTTAACAAAAAAAAAAAAAAAAAAAAAAACTTTAAAGGTTGTCTAAAGCTGTTTTCAGCCTTCAGACCCTTTCATCGTTATGGCCGCCGCCTCTCCTTCCCCGACGCCATTTGCGGGACGTCTTCGTCGGCTGCTCGGGAGGGTTCACCATTAGGAGGCCACATGTTGCAAGGGTCTACTCGCCCCGTCCTGATTTAATCTGCTAGCGGTCAATCCACCCTACCGGTCGTCCTTGGTTCGTTGAACGCTGTTTTGTTTTGCCAGAGCTAAGTCATCGGATCGGATCTCTTGTACCCTTGTCCCTCGATCTGCATCAGCCCTGCTGTTTTCCTCGTTTCATAAATTCGGGGCTTTTCGCTTCCGCTAGCCACCAGATATTTGCTTAGCGCGCAGGTAGTCTTGTAGCTGTTCGGGATGATACCCTTCGAAGCCTGCAGTCTCCGTCAAACTTCGGTCAGTCTGGTGCCTGGTAGTTGCTGCTGTTTCAATTAATTCTCCCTTCTGTGCCTGGTGCTTGGCTGCGTATTCAATCTCGCTCTGCCCGGACTGCTCCTTACACGTGCCTCGACGAGTGCGTGGATCTGCTTTGCCATTTGCCTGCTGGATCTCGACTTGGAGCTTGCCTAGCGCGCATTTGCGTTGGATTGATTGACCAGGTACCCATGTGCGGATCAGGACTATTGCACAACACTTAGGATTGAGCGCACGTGTCCAGGGTGCAAGCATGGCTTTATGCACAACATTTAGGATTTCGCAAGATTTGAGGTGAAACCATTGTTTCTTCGATCATTAATCAACGAATTTTCATACGGTGTTATTTCGATATTGATGAGTTTATTGAAAAACGTTATATTTTATTTATACATGATTTAAGGTTTATCTTTTAAATTAGTATTTAGTTAATGTTTTTTAGGAATTATAAAGTGATTATGATTGGCACTACCTTTTTTAGAGGAGAAGTGTTTTAAAATTATGAAATAATGATTACGTTCAGGTATGTTATTATTGTTAAATTCAAACATTAAGTACTGATTTATAGAGATAAGTGACGTTGATAGGACAAGCGTTAAATGTTTTATGGTTGTTACCAATCGTGTTAAATGAATTTTCCTTTTTGTAATATAATTAGGTCATTTTCAGCATACATTGACATTAGAAGCGGGTTAAGGGACTCCACTCTTCAATTAAAATAGGAATATTAACATAAGGACTCCAAATAAGTAAAATTACCTATACCCATGTATTTATTTCTGTTGTGTGTTATGTTGGTGATTATATTGGACTGCATTATGTTAATGTGTTATGATTATATTGATTGTGTTGAACAATGTGGTTGGTGGTTGTTGGTTGTATTAGATTATTTCATGTAAGATGTTTCCTACTGTCAATATATATGTTTAAATATGAATTTATGTAGTTCATGTCATGGGTATGTAGTTATAGTATTCTACATTATTTCTGGCATGAGGCATTCGTGCATTTAGAAAATAAATGGTTTAGAAAATAAAATTTGAAAAGAAATGAAATTTTATAAATGAATTATTATCAGAAAATGTTAAGATTTTCGAAAGGAGTGTAAACCTAGCCATGAAAGATATGAGTGAAAAATGTGGCAGGGGGGACTGGCGCACCTGACCTAACCCTTTTATAGGGTAAGAAGATAAGTAACGTTCACCTCTTGGGAGGTGAAAAAAAAATGAAAGAAAAAGTTAAAAGTGTTATTAACCGCTATGCGGTTCTACTGGTAGAAAATATAATCGGGTTCCAAAGAACAATGGCCCACTGCAAGTTTAATGGCTAGGCGTTACACTAAGTGAGCTCACGACTTTAATGAAATGGAAAGGCTTCGAAAAGTTCTTACATTTTGAAACGAAAGCTTTATGGAAATATTTAGGAAGTTTTATTTGAGGAAGTGAAATTTTAACTTATGGCATGTAGTGCATTTTACATACATTCATGTATGGGTTTTGCTTATTGAGCTTTATAGCTCATTCCATATCCTTCATTTTTACATTTCAAGTGATGTGTAGTCAAATGGTGTGTGGAGGTTGTTTGTGTGTAAACCTTGGTATCCCGAAGTGATATTTTAAATAAATTTTAGTGAATACGATAAATGGTTGAATAGAGAGATTTAATGTATTGTTTAAGTTTTTATTGATTTATCTATTCAAACATTAAATTCTTTCAAGTTTCGTAAATTTCAATTTCATTTTGAATATATGATATATGCGAGTATTGAAAATGTTTGGAAAATTTTTTGATTGTGTACAGGGAGTAATTGTTGATATTACAGAGTAATCTCTGTCGAAATTTTTATAAATCTTTTAAAACAAAGTATTCAGATTTTGTTTTCTGCAATATAATATGAATATGAATAAAGTAGTAATATTCTCGGCTTAGGATAGTTCCTTATCGGCGGTGATACAGTTTCACTTTGAGACTTACTATTTTTAGGACAGCAAAAGTGTTGAAACTGTTGAGGTATCATGGGAGAATAGCAGGGGTGAAACTTCGCAGATGATTCTTGAAAATTCAGCAGACGTCAAGGACAAACAATCACAGTGAAGTGTTGCAGAATTTGGCAGCTACCATGTAAGGTTCAGAATGCTGAGAAAAGGCTTGAAGGGATGTTATTGTGTCAAGCAACTAAACAGGTCATTGATGTGGGAAAGAACTTCTTGAACACTTACTGCAAATGCAGGAGGAATATTGGTTTTGATCTAAACCTAATTGGTTGAAGCAATGAGACTGAAATATGGCGTATTTTCACCATCACAGTAAACAGCACCAAGCCCGAAATAAAATTGTTCAAATTCAAGATAAATATGGTGTGATGCAAACAGATGAATGAAGTATTAGGGAAGTTGCTTCGGATTATTTCTCATCTATTTTATTTTGGTTTCAGCAGAAAAACATGACCTTGATGACCTTATGGAGACTGCAGTACCATCAAAACTTGATAATGCACAAGTGGAATATCTGGCTAATGAGTTTACTGCGGAGGAGGTGAGAGGGGCTCTCAAAGATATGCATCTACAGAAGACGCCTGGCCCTGGCTTGCATGCACTTTTTTATCAGCGTTTCTTGGGTATTATTGGTGATGACATTACCAAGGTGGCACTCAAGATCGTTAATGAGGGCCGAGCAATGGAGGAAATAAATAAAGCTTTTTTGGTCCTTATACCAAAGTCCAGGCAGCCAGAAAGTATGATGGAGTATAGGCCAAGTAGCCTTTGCAATGTCCTCTGCAAAATTGTTGCARAGATAGTGGCTAACAGATTGAGAYGGGTATTACCAATGATGGTGGATGAGACTCAGAGTGCTTTCATTAAAGATAAACTAATTACTGACAATGTGATAATTGCCTTTAAGGCCTTTCGCTGGCTTAAGAAAGGAAAAGGAAAAGCGCCGAACATGGCTTTGAAGTTGACATGAGCAAGGCCTATGTTCGGGTGGACTGGAAGTATTGGACTTGGATATTATAGAAGTTAGGGATGTCGGATGCACTTGCTGATCTTGTTATGAGATGTGTTACCTTTGTTCAGTTTCAGGTTTTGGTTAATGGGATTCTTACGGAGTCGTTTCGGCATTCTCGAGGCATTTGAAGGGGATCCCTTATCACCTTTACTATTCATGATATGCATTGAAGGCTTTTCAGCCTTATTGAATAAGGAAAGATTAGATGGGCGATTACAAGGGCTCAGGATGGGAAGGGGACGACAGGAGATTACCCATATGCTGTTCGCTAGTGATAGTCTCTTGCTGTTGTAGGCATCTCAGACTAATGCAATTGCAACTAAGGAGATATTGGAGATTTATGCAAAGGCTTCGGGTCAGGAAATTAATTTTCAAAAATCATCTATTGTCTTTTATGCTAAACACCTGTTGAGCGTAAATCTATGGTATGTGGGGTGATGGGAGTTAATGAAGGTTTGGGAGGGGGAAAGGATTTGGGGCTCCAATATATGATTGAGAAAAATAAGAAGGAGATATTTTCCTTTAATAAGGATCGATTTGGAAAAAGATTAGTGATGGAAGGAGAAATTATTATCTCGCTCGATCAAGGAAGTGTTGATTAAATCTGTCCTACATGTGATACCCACTAATACCATGTCACGTTTTCTATTACCTGTCAAAACTTTGTGATGATATAACATCTCTCCTCTGGAAATTTTTGTGGAGTAAGGAGGATGAGAAGAGAGGTAGCTATTTTAGAAGCTGGGAGAAGCTTTGCCAACCGAAGGATGTGGAGGGTATGGGTTAGGACATTGAAGCCTTCGATTTCGCATTACTAACTAAGCAAGGATGGAGACTTCTTAAGAATCCAAATTCATAGGTGGATAGAGTCTTGAAAGTTAAGTACTATCCTAGAACTGATCTTTTACATACAAGGCTTGGTCAGGGATCCTCGTATGTGTGGTGTAGTATTTGGGAGGGTAGGGGGCTGCTTACACAGGGGTTGCGATGGAGGGTCGGAATGGTAGGAAGTCTGAAATTTGGGGCAAACCTTGGCTTCTGATACCTTAYGACTTTAGAGTCATAACTCATAATTTATTCTTACCCCAAAACTTGAAAGTGCATAACCTGATTGTTCAGAATCTGCAAAGATGGAATCATTGGGGTGTTGGAGAGTCTTTTTAGTAAACGGGACATTGAGGGGATTCTCAAGATTCCACTTCTTTTTGGAACCTTGTGAGGATTTACTCATTTGGCACTATGAGGATAAGGGTGATTTTCAGCTCGGTTTGGCTACCATATGGGGATGAGCTTCTTGGAAAGGTTAAAAGAAAGAGATGAGGATCATTCTTCTTCTATTGGTGTAGGGTCTACTTTTTGGACTCAAATGTGGCAGATTCAAGTCTCACCAAAGATTAAAGTGTGGTTCAGGCGTGCATGCCAACAAATCTACCTTTACGTGCCAATTTATCAAAAAAGTTTTAACATTGCAGCTGTGGATTGTCCTTTATGTGGTGATGGGGTGGAGACTTATTTTCATCTTTTTATTCTATGTTGAGTTGCTAGGAAGGTTTGGGAGCTCACAGATATGAAGAGAGTCATAGGACAATTTGTTCAAGGGGCAGCGTGCATTAAGGAGTTGATGGTTAATGTTCTCATGCACCCTCTTCTGATAGCTTCTGAGGAGCAGCAATTGGTGGTGGTAATAATGTCAGCTTTATGTAACCCAAGAAATCAATTGGTGTTTCCGGTAAGGGTGGATGAGATAGGTGTGTTTGCTGCAAACTATTTAACTGAGTTTAGGAATGCACAAGGGGGTGAGGAATGGCGGATTTTAGGTAGAAGAATACCTGGGACACGTCGGAAACCTCCGGTAATGGGGCTGGTGATAAACAAGGATGGGTCATGGACTAATGATGGTACTGGAACTGGGGTGGTGACAAGGGACTGTGAGGGGCTGTGGCTGCGGCCTTGGCAGCAAGAGTGCAGGGGACGATGGGAGCAGAACATGTTGAGTTGCGAACGGTGACTCGTGAAATGTCCAAAAAGATTAATGGTGTCCCTATCTTAGTAGGAGAACTGAGCTGCCCCTGCTGGACATGTTAGTGACGACTGTAGACCCTGTATTGGAGCCTCCAATTCTCACCATAAACACACTTCTTTCTCTTTTAGCAGTGGATTGTTCAGAGAACAAATTGGCTTGCTATGTTTCTGATGATGCTGCTTCTCCTCTCACCTTCTACTGTCTGGTTGAAGCATCAAAGTTCGCCAAGCTTTGGGTTCCATTTTGTAAGAAGTATAATGTTCCCGTTAGAGCTCCTTTTCGGTATTTCAATAGTGATATTCCAAGAAACAGTTTGCCAGAGTTCCAAGAAGAATGGAAGAAAATGAAGGTATTTTGGTGTTATTGTTTTACTGTGTAAATTTAATTAGATTAAATAAAGGGTGAAACACCAGGTTATTAAAATTATTGTTTGTCCTAAATTTAGAAACTTCTCTGGATTAGCATAATCTTAGCGAAGACTCACGTCTGACCACCCTATRATTGCCAGATGCAGACAAGGATGTGCACGTTCTTGTTGCAGATAATTTCAGTCTGAAATCGTAGTCTTTTGTCTTCATTTTTGCAGGAACAGTATGCAGAATTATACCAAAAGATGGAAGACGCGTCTCAGAATCCCGTCCCATGTGATCTTACAGGCGATTTTGCAAGGGAATGAAGAGTCGGAGAACTTACCAGAAAAGCAAGGAGAATCAAGAGTCGGAGAACTTACCAGAAAAGCAAGGGAAGGAATGACAATGGACAATAATAGCAGGAAGAAGCATACAATAAGAACTGATTACAACGGTCATATTTTTAGATGGATGGTCATTATCTTGTTCTTTATAGAACTATTAAATCCTAAACCTCTTTCATTTCATCATTCATCAATATCCAAAGCCTGAAAATATTTGCCGTCTATGAGATAGGTACCAATACTGAGGCGAACTGCCCATACGTCCATGGGCTTTCTTGACACAATCCTGCATGGTAAGAATGAGCAACTACTATATATATAGTTCCAGATGGAAACCTCCCAAAAATGATTTAAAGACTATAAGAGGATTACCTGCCCACATCACCAGGCTTTACTAAACCTGCATTAACCCTAAGACAAGGAACAGAAGCTGCTGTTTTTATCATCTGAGGAGCCTCAGTTATAACTATTGGAGAACCTATGCCGAGTTTCGAGTCATTTGTATGAAGTTTCACTTCTTTTGGTGACTGCTCGAGTTCGCAACGTGGAGCCAAACACTGGAATTTGATGCTGTTTTGTTGAGAAAGGGAATTGATGATAGGTCTTGAAGATGCATACTTTGGGATGGAGGAGATGGAGAAAGCCATGGATAAGGTTCCAGTATGGATTAGGTCCTGTGGTTCCAAGCTCTTGGTTAGTTGTGTTTTTCTCAAGAAAGAAACTGGGACCATGACTGTGTGGTGGAAGATTTAAAACCATTGTCTAGGCCGTATGTGAATTGAACGCCRCAAGTTTTGCTTGATAGGTTCAACAAAGAGTACGGACAAAAGAACCTGTGAGAACTGCTAAGTTTCTAAGCTACTGAATTCTTCTACTTTTTCTTGGGATTGCATGTTTGTTGGCCACAAAGTCTTATCAAAGAGTATCTTCTTTGGTTTTTCTATGCAAATTGAGATGCCCTTCACAGTCATATGATCAGTTCTTTTTTGTCCCTTGCAAATTAGCCGGTGGTCAATATATGCTGCGGACATTTTTGAAAGCAAAAAGAAGGAAACGAATATTGATGCCGAAGATTATCAAAAACAGCTCGTGATTAACAAGGAACTTTTGCAGCTATGTAGATGTTAGTCTTTCAATCTTGTACTACTATTMTTAACTAACAAAATTTTTGTTTGGAAGTAACCATTTCTTTCGATTATGAATTTTCTTAAATTTATTTATCAAAAATCTTATTCRTAACATATTATTAATTGTATAACACATTATTATTTTATTTAATTAGGTAAATCTACCTGAAATGTTTTTAGAGCAATCAAATAGAGAGATGATAATAAGGTAAAAAATAAAAGTGTTCAAAATCGATTATACTATTTTACTAATATTATGTTGTGAATAGCATTTCACTTTTTTGTCATTATTTGTTAAACAATCATACTTATTGGCTATAAGACAAGGTAAATTATGCATCGAAAAGCAAGCAAGTGCTGACATCCCGATATAGCACTATCTTTAAGATTTTATTTTGCATACGAAAGGATAGTCATAAAATTTTTATAAATTACTACATTTGGAATCATAATAGTTAAATAGATATTAATTAATTAATAAATTAATAATTTATCAAGTATATTAACCGTTCAAAAAAAATACTCATTTAACCAACTGATATTTTATTTTGTTTTATAAAAGTATGAAGTATTCTAATAATAAAACGAGACTAACACTTTAAAAAATATAAACAGATTATTATTTACTTAATTTGAAAATCCAATTTAAATTTAATAATGTCTTCAATGTATCATTAGTGATTGGTATCATTTTCCTATTATTACAAGGACAAAAGACTTTCTATTTTATTATATACATGCATACATGCTTCGATTGTTTAACACGAAATGAAAATTGCAATTGAAATCTGATAAATACTTGAAATCAAAATTTACGAGATGTAAATTCTTACAGATTTCATTTATTTTGATTGSAAGAAAGAATAATAACAAAAGAATCTCTAGTAAGTCAATTTGGCGTAATAGTTTATTATTGAAAGGAAACTTATATTTATATTAAATTATTTAAATTAGTCTCATAAGTATTTATAATAAGATGTGAATCAATAAAACTTGAGATTAAACAATGATTATTATTAAAGCAGGATGAATTAAACATAATTTTATTTCTATGAAATGAATAAATATAATAGCTAATTAATTTACATGGCAAAAGGGAAAGTAATATTTAAAAATATGAAATCATATACCTATTTTTCGATTATCTAAAACAGTTTCTAGCAAAAGTAATATAAAGTATTACTTTATAACATAAAAGAAACGAATTATATATTTTAAAAATTATATTTTATTATCATACTTACTCTTAAATTGAATAAATAATTTTTTTAAGTATCTTTTAATATTATATAGTTTAAAACAATTATATAAAATGAACATAAATTTATACAATTTTTTTTTTCAAGACAATCAATATATGTACTTTTTTCAATATAAACTGGATCAATATGTTTGCATACATGTCGTAAATCATTGCAGTAACAGAATGTAAAATTTCTCAGATAAATAACATAAGAATGCTATTATAAAATGAGTAGATAGTGTATGCCAAATTCAAAATAAGTGATATAAACGAGACAAGTGGATTAAGTAAGGTGTCTTAAAAAAAAAAAAAAAAGATTAACGTTTCTATTATTAATTTGTGGAGTTTTTCCTCTAAAAAGCATCTATAAATATTGAGAGCAGCATGACTCGACAATGGGATGAAAACACACAATTTTGCTCTAGTAAGGCGGCTGAAGGCCAGAGCGCATCTTAGTTCTCCTCCTCCCGATGGCCAAAGCAGCTGAATCTCTTCCTCTCTATGAAAGGAAGACCGTTAACAACATCATTCCAAGAATAGTTCAACTTAGCATCCTTTTCCTTCTCTTTTCCCTTCTGGCTTACCGTCTTTTCTCTCCGAAAAAGGATGGTTTCATTTGGCTTATTGCATTTATTTGCGAACTATGGTTCACTTTGACTTGGATCCTTGTTATGAATAGCAAATGGAATCCTGTGCGATACGAAACATACTCAGAACGCCTCTTGGAAAGGTAGCTTTTATATACATGAGTTTGTTTTTGAAATGTCCAAAAAGATTAATGGTGTCCATATCTTAGTAGGAGAACTGAGCTGCCCCCGCTGGACATGTTTGTGACGACTGCAGACCCTGTATTGGAGCCTCCACTTCTCACCATAAACACACTTCTTTCTCTTTTAGCAGTGGATTATCCAGAGAACAAATTGGCTTGTTATGTTTCTGATGATGCTGCTTCTCCTCTCACCTTCTACTGTCTGGTTGAAGCATCAAAGTTCGCCAAGCTTTGGGTTCCATTTTGTAAGAAGTATAATGTTCCCGTTAGAGCTCCTTTTCGGTATTTCAATAGTGATATTCCAAGAAACAGTTTGCCAGAGTTCCAAGAAGAATGGAAGAAAATGAAGGTATTTTGGTGTTATTGTTTTACTGTGTAAATTTAATTAGATTAAATAAAGGGTGAAACACCAGGTTATTAAAATTATTGTTTGTCCTAAATTTAGAAACTTCTCTGGATTAGCATAATCTTAGCGAAGACTCACGTCTGACCACCCTATAATTGCCAGATGCAGACAAGGATGTGCACGTTCTTGTTGCAGATAATTTCAGTCTGAAATCGTACAGTCTTTTGTCTTCATTTTTGCAGGAACAGTATGCAGAGTTATGCCAAAAGATGGAAGATGCTTCTCAGAATCCCGTCCCATGTGATCTTACAGGCGATTTTGCAGCATTTGCCAACATTGAAAGGGGAAACCATCCAACTATCATCAAGGTAAATCTTTTGTCAGTAAATATATCAAAGTTTAATAGTTGAAATAAGAACCAAACCCAGCATAATTGAGGTTTTATCTCCAAACCATCTSTGAGAAAGTTCTTCACAGAAACATGATTTATTTAGCTCTAGATAATGGGATATTCAAAAAATATTTCTATAGGTTATATGGGAGAACAAGGAAGGTCTTCCCAATGGATTACCTCATCTCATCTACATCTCCAGAGAGAAGCGTCCACAGCATCCCCATCATTTCAAAGCTGGAGCTATGAATGTTCTGGTAAGAGTTTGTTTATGTTTTTCCTTATTTTGTATTAACAGAAGATTTTCTGAAATGAACTCAACTTAGAATATTCTCGTATTAAAATCTAAATGTTGTGCAGACAAGAGTATCAGGGATGATGACAAATGCCCCCTTCATGCTAAATGTAGATTGTGATATGTATGCAAATAATCCACAAGTTGTTCTTCATGCAATGTGTCTTCTACTTGGGGCCAGGAATGAAAAGGAAAGTGGATTTGTGCAATTTCCACAACACTTCTATGGTGGACTAAAGGATGATCCTTTTGGAAATCAAATGATTGTGATATTCGAAGTAAGCAATTATGACCTTTGAAACCCTCAAACTTTTTTCTTTTTTTATTTAAAGTTGTTTAGGAACTGTATTTTTATGGGTTGATTTTTCTGGATCAGTATAATGCAAGAGGAATTTCAGGGATTCAAGGGCCCTTCTATGCAGGGACAGGATGTTTCCATAGAAGAAAAGTCATATATGGTGCATCCCCAGAGGATGAATCAGCAAATGGTATTAAAATTGCTTTCATATAATTCTACGTCAGTGTAAGTGAATGAGAAATACTAAGTGGTTTTTTATTTTGAATTAAGGAAAATTGAGGTATGAAAATTTACAGAAAACTTTCGGAAAATCCATGAAATTCATCAATTCAGTTGCTGAGATTTTATCAGAATCAAACATAGCCAGGGAGAATTCCCAATCGCTCTCAAATTTGATTGAGGAAGCAAATCATGTTGCAAGTTGTGCATATGAATATGATTCTTGCTGGGGGGAAAAGGTTAGACAAATTTGTTCTTAGTTTTAGTTTTTCTAGTTCTGATAAGCGTTACAGCTAAATGTTTTTACCAATGAGAAAAATCAATTTTCAGGTTGGTTGTATATATGGATCTGCCACAGAAGATGTACTCACAGGACTCTCTATCCACGCAAAGGGTTGGCAATCTATGTGGTGCACTCCATGCCCATCTGCCTTTCTTGGATTGGCTCCAACATCTGGACCTGCCTCMCTTCTCCAACAGAAAAGATGGTCTACTGGGCTTCTTGAAATATTGTTCAGCTTCAAATCCCCAATAGTTTTTACCTTTACAGAAAAGCTCCAGTTCAGACAATGCTTGGCCTATATTTGGATTCTGACTTGGGCCATGAGATCCATATTTGAAGTGTGTTATGCTGCTCTACCTGCCTTGTGCATTCTTAACAATTCCTCATTTTTGCCAAAGGTAATTTCAACCAAAGATAAATATCAGAATTTCAGAATAGTCCTCCAAATGATGCCCCATGTCATCTAATATTTTGTTTATGCAGGTGAATGAATCAGCCATTCTCATACCTATTTACATTTTTGTCATCTACAACATCTACACTTTATCAGAGTATATTCAAACAAGGCAAACAGTACGAGCTTGGTGGAATAACCAAAGAATGGCAAGACTGGTTACAATGACTGCATGGTTATTTGGATTTCTAAGTGTTATACGCAAGCTTTTAGGATTATCAGAGACCGTTTTTGAAGTTACAAGGAAGGATCAAAGTTGTAGCACAGAAGACACAAATGATAAACCTGGAGAATTTACATTTGGGAATTCTCCATTTATTGTGCCAGGAATGACCATTCTGTTGGTGAATTTGAGTGCTCTGGGTATTGGATTACTAGGCTTCAAGAAAGAAAATCAAGGTAGAAATGAATGGGGAATTGGAGAATCTATGTGTAGCATATGGGTGGTTCTGTGTTTTTGGACGTTTTTGAAGGGTTTGTTTGGGAAAGGAAAGTACGGGATTCCATATCCTACAATATGCAAGTCTGGGGCTTTGGCAGTGTTGTTTGTACATTTCAGTAGATCCATCTCACTGGCTTGAGACTGGCTACAACAGTCCAATTAATAGGTGCATTCAAGCTTTGTACTTAATTAGTATGAGAATTGTTCAAGACTAGAGAGTTCTCTTTATGTTTGTTTCTTCGTCTTACTTTTATTGAACTTACCAAGCAAAACTTTGGTATTCAATTCATATATAGCACAGCATATTTCATAGACAAGGATCTACCTTCCATCATAGCAAAAGGGTCCAAGTCTTCTGTCATACAATATATGCTGTAGGGCTAATTTCACTCTTAACACAATACATTGTTTTGGGTAATTTTGGAAAAGGTATTATTTTCAGAAGACAAGGTTGCCTAATGTAGTCACTGTCAGAATCAGAGACATTTTCAAGGTAAAGGGTTTCCCGATGAATTTCTTGATCTACCTCAACCATGGTCAGCCATTCCTTCTGCTCCGGAAACTTTTGAAACCAGATGGGTCTTCGTGTTCCTTTTCCCCATGCATCGAACAAGTACAATGTTTATGCGAAACACTTCACAGATTGGCAGGCATAAAAATCCATCTTGCTCATTGATCCAAGAAATAGGCATAAAAAATCCAAMATTCACAGGAGAGTTGTATAACTTAAGTGCAATAAATACAGATAGTTACAACAGACGAGACACCACCACCATCGCCTAGGAGCCTTCCCGCAGGGAGCTGTATAAACATGAGATGATCTACAAAATTATGCTTAAGAATGAAGATTATTAGAGTTTGGAGGGAGAGAAAGACTGTCGTCCAACATGAAAGAAAGATCATGCATCTGCAACAGTATCCTCTCCACTTCTTCGCTTTGTGGGTTGCCTGCAGTTTTAACACCTCCATCTCTTGCAGGTTGTCCAAGTCCTTGACCAGTGTCACTTTCAGTATCAACCTCCCTGAAGATGAAACAAATTTTAATAAAACTAGATGAAAGTTAATTACGTACATGTAGACTTGAACAAGACTTCAGATAAAACAAGACATGTAGCAGGAGAAGCAAACAATGTATWGCCAAACTATAATGTGKAGGATTAGCACTTSWAAGGAATAATCTCATAGTCTAAGTTTTGCGTCAATGTTCAGACATTATTGTTTTTATTCAAGGACTTTGGAGTAGAAACAAGATCAACTGTCATAGACCTAATAGCTGAGGATTAGAGTATTTGACTCATAGTTCAAGAGGTCCAGAGTTCGATTCTTGGATTCCCCCTCCCCCACGTATCAAGAAAAAAATGAGATTGACCAATATCAAAAGTCTGGCACAGTAAGATACAAATTCTAGTGCTAGCAGAAAGCATCCAGACTATTATAGCAGATGTCTAACTGTTATAGTAAAACCAAAAAATAGCAAAAGAACACAGATACGTTACATTATGCTTGCAGAGGAAAAAGAGTATGGACTACAGCATCTTAGAAGATTGCGCCAGAGACATATAGAACAATAATAAAAGACAATAGATATAATAATCAATCCCAATGGGAAGTTATCAACAGGTTGTAAAGTGTAGACTCCACTAAAGCATTCAGTAGTGGGACATAGGTTGAAAGATAACCCGGAAGTAAGCCAACAACGATAAAATCAAAATCATAAGCAGATCTCGCTCATTTACRGTAAGAAAAAGCACATCTCATCTGTCATCTACCTTAGCAAACTTTCTCCTTGCTTACCCCAATTTCTTCCAAACTCTACCATTTTCAAAATGAGTTCAAGCTCATGCTTTCTTCTTATATTATCCCTTTGGACAACATTAGCATGAATTACATAGCTTCAGTATGATTTGTTCAGATTTGTTAAACCTTCAGCTCGGAACAATAGCTATCAACATTCTAGAGGCTATAAAGTCCCTAAGATATCCAGCCAAAATGATATCAAGACCACAGATTTTCCAAATGCAGCATTTTCTAATAAAAAGCAATTAATCAAAAATCTATTAATGGGTCTTTTCCTCTAAATCATTTCTTTCTCATTTACTGAATCATAGTCGACCTCCATTTCCTTTGAGAAAGTAATCTGGCATGCAAATTTTTTCCCTTCAAAATCAAAATGCTCACTTGGACAATGGTTCTTAATAGAATCAAGACCGGTGATCTGTTGCAGGTGAGAATTCCTGGTAATGCTCTTATTCCAGATATGTGCTTTATGTGTAAGTCCAGTAATGGACCTATTAATCATCTTTTCCTTCATCGTGACATGAGCCAGGAAGTTTCGGGAAAATTTGTTCACTTTGGTGGATGACAAGTGGTTGTGTCCTAATACAATTCTAGAATTCATGCAGATAAAATGTTGGGGTTCTGGAAGACTAAACAAGGGAAAATTCCGAGGCAATGTACTTCATTTGCAATTTTTTGGGCAATATGGATATTGAGGAATAACAGCAACTTAAGGATCAGTACATGCCTATTGAATTACTTCGAACAGACTTCATTTTCTATCATCCATTTTAGGGGATAGCATTTCGTGTTTTCAGGGAAATAACATTGATAGACTCATAAAGAGATTTGGGGGCTACATTGATGCAGTTTTTATTTTACTTTCTTCAGGATGCCTTATCCTCTTTCTTGTACTTCTTCTCATTAATAACATCTTCTTATATATATATACACACACACCAATATATATATGTAGACAGTGAACACAAATAGCTACAGAACGATCAGCTAGATGGCACCTTGATTCAAGGTTTCAGCCATTTTGATCTCTATCCAAGTCACTGGTCATCGAAAAGGAGAGTGATGTTTTGTTTCTTAACCAGGCAATGCTTATGCATCTCTATTCAGTGGCTTCCTCAAGGCTATCCCTAAATTACCGATTCAGCTATTCATTATATGTCCCCTGTAATGATAGCGGAGAAAACTCAATGAGGGGACCTTGGAAACCGATCCTTCTGAAGAGTTCTTTAAGCTCTGTAACTGCCTGTTCTACTATCCCACTACAGCTACTCTCCAGAAAGAAATTTGATGGCACATGGCAATGCTTATGCATCTCTATTCAGTGGCTTGCTCAAGGCTATCCCTAAATTACCAATTCAGCTATTCATTATTCTCCCCCGTAATGATAGCGGAGAAAACTTAATGAGGGGACCTTGGACACCAATCCTTCTGAAGAGGTCTTTAAGCTCTGTAACTGCCTATTCTACTGTCCCTGCAGCTACTCTCCAGAAAGAAATTTGATGGCACATGGCACATCAAATTCAAAATTACATAGTTTAACTCCAGAATAGACGACGGTCATAGAATTACCAAATGTTTACATGCCATGATCATGATATTTATTTGCTACAACTATTAATTATTTAAATGATTATATTAAGACCAGAAGGAAGACTATGCCCATATTCAATGGAGCAATGGGTAGAGATTATAGTCAATGGTATTAAGCAAAAGTAAGAAGGAAACAAATTAGTTCTCAAAATTAAGTTTGCATAAAGAAAAGAAGCCATAGGAATTCTCAGAACSAATACGCTCAAGAAAAGTTTTCAGAAAACAAACAAATTCCAACCTAAAACCTGACGTTCGAGAATATTACAAGACCCAAAAGACTACCTAAACTACCAAAATCCCTGAAACTAAAATACTTTTATCAAGAATTCAGAATAAGAGGAAATTGAACCTCCTCAATCTCCACAACTTGTGACCAGGATCTTTTAGGAAAGGGAAAAAGAAAACCGTAACAGGAAACTTCGACTAGAGAAAAAATATACTACACTACCAAAACATGTTTCTTGCACGCTCGAACCAAATGATGTTTGCAACTGAAATCAGGATATCCAAATGAGTAGCTCATTGCTTTCTACTAGTATGAAACAGAATAAGGAAATTCTCTGAAAATATAAACATGAGAATGCTGAAGTACTACTTCAAACTTCTAGAAGATCCATTAAAAGTGAAAAGAGTGATAAGGCTTGAGAAACACAGGTTCCAAAAAATGGTAGTTCACGCCATTGACATCAGCACCAGACTTCCAAGATAAAAACTTAAGAAGTAAAGTTATAGGGAATGCAGAAAGGCCAGCTACAGTCAAGTAACCTACCAAAACCTCCCACAACCAATTTTATTTTTCAGCTGCTTCAGTATATATAAATAATGAATTCCAGCATTTGGGTCTATAACTTCAGAATACTATCAAGTAGTTTAACAATATAGGTAATGTCTGTTTCCCGTTCTTCAATATTTTTTTCCTCCTATTCTGCGAGTTCCACAAGCAAACACTAGAATACCTCAAGTTAAGACTCCAAGGTTGCTCTTAAGAAGATAATATCAAAGTTACTAGATGTAACTGACTTTTAGATGTATGCATCGAGATTGAGTTTTAATGCAAAGCCAAAAGTGTTAAATCCAGTTTTGAAGGATGACAGGGAGAAGCCTAATGAAACTTGACCATAGTTACTTGCCTATGCCCTTGGATAATGCAAATACTACTGCCATTTGTATAGAATTTAGCTAAAGAAGATTCAGAAAATCAAATACATCTGTAAACTTCTAAGAATGCAAATATAAATACAGTCTAATTATAAAATGAAAGAACAAAATATGAACTCCAGTATCAATGAAACTAGCAAATTATGGAAGAAAAAGTTAAGACTTGTGAAACTTAGTTAATTCCAAAATCTCCGCATGCTAACATGAAGAAGAAGTTAACAAATGGATGCATGGCTATTTGCTGTCGCCAAAACTATGTATATTGATGAAATCTTATCTTAACAAGCAAGCTAACAGAAAATAGAAGAAATTCTGCTATTTGTCTAAAACAAATTTGTAGACAGACCTGACTGAAGAAGAACCTTCAAGTCCAGCGTCAGTCATTGCTGCGCTAACATTTTCATTGCCAGATGAGCTAGGGAAAGTATCTGCTTGTGAATAGCTACCGACATCTATTTCTTCGAACTTGTTATTTGTGCTGAACAAATTTATATCTGACGCTTCCCCAGCAGCAACTATAGGCTGATTATGACTTTGTATTGCAGAATTTTCAGAAGAAGAAACATTGACACTTGTTGAGCTTGTGAAATTATTCCACTCAATGAATGTATCGTCATCTCTGTGTGTCATGCTATTGGAAGGTTTATTGAAATTGTTAGATTGCCATTGAGCAACCCCAAACCAATCAAAACCCTGTGCATCTTGTGGCACAGAATCCTYAACTCCAGCAGCTGAATCAGACTGACCAGTTGGTTGAGATGCATTGGAGCTCAAATTATTCCACAGATCATCATTCCAGTCACCCATTGAGGGAGAGGCTGATTTATCATCCTGTGGTTTTCCATCTTTCAAGTCAACCCCAAGACCAAATACTGAATCCAATTGGGAAGAAAGATCAACTGCAGAACCAGTTAAAGGATCAGATGATGTGGAGCTCTCATGTTGATTTCCACATGATACAGCAGAAGTTACAAAGGGGTCAAATGTGTTGGAACTATCAAGCTCATCTCGAGAATCAGCAGACTGGAAAGTTGCGTCCCATACAGAAAAATGATCATCATCCTTGTCTCTAGAAGCTTGGCTAGCTAACTCAGCAGGTTGCACATTCTGAAAGAAACTAAAGTCATCAGGATTTCTGACTTCTTTGTCCTCTGCAGCCCCAAAAACATCCTTGCTTTCGGAAGAGGCAATTCCTAACTTGGAAGGCTGCAAATTCTCAAAGAGACTCAGGTCATTATGAGCTGCAGGCTCCTTGACTTCTGCAGCCTCAACATGATTGCTTGAAAATGAGTGTTCTTCAGGTGTGTCAGAAGCATTTGACCTCAGGGATCCAGAAAAAAGCTTGTCCAGCCCAACTCCAGTCAAATTTATAGAATTTCTTTCTTGTGTCTTCTGGTTCCATACTGTCCCTTTTTTTTCCACCTCAGTTGGCCATGTTACTTTCACATTGAAGAAATCAGACAAGGGAATTTCATCCTTTGGAGTGCTTTGTCCTCTGTTCAACTCACTTTTTTTGGTTGTCAGTCCAACCATTTCCTGCAGAATTATAGAACAAGATTATGCAGGACAAACTAGGTGTAGCTATCAAGAGGGAAAAGTTAGGAATTCTTGAAGAAAAAGAAAAATCAGCTTAGAGGGAAAAAGAGGCTATTCTATGGCTGTGAGCAGTGGCAGTGCAGTGAATAGTAACTTGTTGAGAGAAGAGAAGGAAGAGAGAGAAAGAAGAGAGGAAAAAGAATAGGTAAAGTCTAAACCAAATAAACTTTTCAACGCTCCATTAATTGACTGCAGAGAAAATCAACCATTACAAGGTATTTATAACATAAAACATACGTAATAACCGAACCTAATAAAACTAGAATTCCTCCTAAGACATAGTACTTTTTACTCCGAAACTGCAAATAAGACACAAATAATAATAAGTAATTAAACAATGACTCTAAAACTAAATCCCTGCCAATTCAAGCAATTAACTAAATGAACATAATAAACCCTGACACCTAAAAGTCTAAGTAACAGTCAATTCTAATCAACATGGGCATCTGCCTTTACATCAGAATTTATTCTTCTTTGCATAAGAAGGGTAAGGTTTGTGTTTAGGCTTCCAAGGCCATAATTCTTCTCTAACCATTGGATATCTTCTACATCAACTATGGATTTCCAAGCTTGTTAAAAAAGAAAAAAAGAAGAATTTAAAAGTTAAGTTCAAGGTTCCCTGTYTTGTTCATACTGTAAATTMCCAGAARAAGAAGTTTTTCTGACAATGTATACTGCAACCAGAAACAGCWTTATCTTTCAAGCAAGTTCCTTTAAATTACAACAGCATTATACTCATGAAATCCCAAAAAAATAGTATTTCCTAAACATAATCAAGATAAGATCAAAGAGAATGAGAAATACATAATTGTAACTGTGTCACTTGCATTTGATCCAAGAGAACTTCTCAGAAAACCTCCATTTTTTCTAGGCTTCAAGGGGGAGAATAAGAAAATTTCCAGACAGACAATGACATACACAAGAGAAAATGATATGCACAACAAAGTGCACTTCCATCCATGTGAATTGACAATGGTGTACATTCTTTTTAGTTTCTTAAGCAGTATTTATATGCCATAAAGTGCCTTATCATGTACATATTGCACACAAGCAATCAAAATGTATCAGGACATTCTTAGAAATTTATAGCAATGAGTCATCCTAAAACTACAGGCACTCATGAGCAATGCAGTCCTCAAAATTTATTCTTAGATCATCAATTCCAGAAAAACTAAGAAGAACAATGGCCGCATATACAGAAAAAATAAACGCAACTAGATTTGGGAGTACTATCAGTTTTCACAATTTGTGATCACAATTGAATAATGCACTTTTCCTAATTTCTTTTCCCCACCAAAGAAGAAAAAAAGAAGATGAAAAGCACATGTTCTGTAGCCAATCTGTCATTTCAGTATAAAGTTAGCTGACCGTCTATAGCTAATTCAGAAACACAATTCAGGAGAGATCAAAAGAGGTCATCCATCAAGTCCATTATATCAGTCCAATATATGAGAAGGACAACAATATACTTGCCTTGAGACAAAAGTAAAGACTGCAAATGTACAGCAACCTTATAAAGTTTCTAAGTAACAGTTCTATGAGTTCACATATTCCTTGCGGACTCATATGTCATAACAGAAACCATAAAGTTCTAGCTGGTATGCTTTGCTGATATGCTGAAATGATTATGATCAGGTACCGTCTATTGCTTTCATTTTCAAATACTAAAATAGAGGATTAACATTAGCATTTAAAACAAAAAATAAAAAACAAAGATTCTGAACTATGTCATGGCTAAACGATGAAAGAAAAGGTTCAAATCTTCACCAAATTGCTAAGGTTATTCCTTAAAATTCAACAGCATCACATAAAATGCTCGTATTACACAACCCCATCCCTTAGACTGCTATCGATTAATGAAAAGTTCATTAAAAAAGAATGAAATTAACAATGTAAAAGGGAAATGTGACACACCGATCCATCAAGATGAAGTGATTCAAGCAACCAACGATAAGCAAAAGTGTCTTTAAACGAAATGGGGTCAGGAGGAATATCATTTGGGCGGCCACAGTAAATGCAAAGCACAGATTCCACCCCTCTAAGAAGCCTCCCTTTGCAGTTTTTGCAGCGGAGGTAAGGCGGCGAAGGGTCGAACGCTGCCACGGCTTCTGAGAGGGAAGGTAGCTGTGGTAAGTCACGGGTCGGGTCGTATTTGGATAACCCAGCCTCTGCTCGAGTGACCAGCTTTACTTGCCGGATCAGATCCGTTGGGAGCTCGTACGGCATGGTGTGTTTTCAGCGCGGATCAGTGGGTGTTTCCGTTGCAGTCCAAGTTCATGAATGATACATCTTCGGTATCTCACTCCAAAATATGCTGGCCTTTCATTTTGTCCATCTATTTTGAATTATATCAGTTATTTTGAATTATGCTTCATTAAATGGTAAAACATGATCCTGTTTGTAATTATTCGATCATCTATGAAATCTTGTTGTAGGTTCATGCATCCGTTTCACTCATAAGTACGTTTCCAAAATTATTGCAAGAGGACAAATACAAAGCATGACTGCATCTACAAATGTTGGGGGATAACCACTTGGATAATATTACTTTATTAAAAACATTGCACTAAACAGTAATTGTTTATAATATATAATTAATTTCATACTTATTACTCTATATACTACTCTAATAGTTCTTTGCCCTTGTTGGTATCCATGTGGTTAAAAAGCTTGTTCAGTCTATTAGCTCATGCGAAGCTACATTTCGGTAGTTTTAATGATAGAAAGTGTG